>CM062805.1:1250182084-1250442084 GCA_031772625.1 Pinus tabuliformis | reverse complement strand
CCAAGCTAGTACACTCTTTCTTCCTTTTAATGCCAAACATGTTTCTTATTTTCTTAATTAGAATTATGCCTTGTAATCCCCTAACTCTGTTTTTAAGAAAGTTGTTTTGAAGTTTAAGTTTCTTATTATTATTTTTATCAATGATAGAGGTGTAGAAGTATATTGTCATTTTGGGTTACGAGTATTTGATTATGAACCTTGATGTTTCCCTTTCCTGAATTAAATATTTGTCAAGAACCTCCAACTCATATATGTCTTGCTTTAGATTTTTTTCAATTTTGTGTTCATGTTCTACATTTTGTTTTGTTGTTGGATTTTCTCCCATCTCATACTGGGAAAAATTTTCCTTTTGCTATGCTCTTTGCTCTAGAGATTCCACACAGTCATAAATTTTTTGTTGGATTGGATAAATTTCTCGAGTTTTTCTTTTTGGACTCAGTACGTGAGGTGGCATATTATACCCTTCTTCTTCAATATCAATCCTCTCTGATGACTTAGTATTTAAAATTATCGAAATCCTTTTGCCTCTCCTTAATTTTAATTCTGAGCTTCCAAGGTCTTGCCTTTTTGCTCTACTATCCAATGTTTCCTTCTTTTCTTCAGGTATTTCCTAGCTTGGGCTAACTTTATTTATTCTAAGGTTATGTCTATCATTATTCAGTTTAATTTTTTCATGATAGTGGGACAGTGGAGTATTGTCTTCAAATGAGTAATTTGGAGTTTCAACCACATTCTGCTCTTTAATGTCCTCTTCGATTCATTCTTTTTCAAGGTTAGGATTTGATTTTCTTCTACTTCTTATAACCCTACTATTTTGTTCATTCTTTAGAGCTTCTATAAAGTGTTTTCTCACTAAGAAATCCTACCAATTATCTCCTTTAGTTTGCAAATGTGCCTTTATCAAAATATTAATGAGTCCATGATGGTATAGAGAGTTATCGATGGACCTAGATTCTCTTTGTATGCTAAATGCCATTTTATTTAAATTGTGAAGTAGGAAGTAATGAAAATTAATTTCAAATCCATAAAAAAATGCATCATAAGCCTAGCATGGTAGAGAAACATTGTCCCAAATCTCCCTTCACATGTTACAAAATCTGAATGACTAACAAGAGATTTCTCCATTTTCCTTTTAATGTTGTAACTGGAATACCTTTCTTAAAAATGGAAAATTCCCTACCTGGTTCTCTTAAGAAGTCAATCCAATCATTCTCTTTTATTTTCCTGTTTTTGAACCAACTTTCTTCATTTTTTGGTAGAGTTGTTGCTTCTACTACAATTGATTCTATGAGGATGAGTTTAATGTATCCTATTTCTACTGCCACTCCATCAAATGCTCGAGCAAAGGCTTTGGTAACTTATGCTTCATAACCATTGAAATTTTCAAAGACCTGGAGCCATTCCGCCTATTGCAGTTTCTCTTTAACCCGAGGATATGCGTGGATGAATTTTTCCCCATTTGGTTTAGAATGAAAAGGCTTCCCCATGGTACGAATAATTCACGGCCTTGACTGTTTCTTTTGACTAGGAAGATGGAAATTTCGAGAGAGAATGAACGAAATGGAAATTAGGAGTGAGTGGAATCAATATGGCACATGGTTAAATCATGGCGAAGTAAGGCTTTGATGGGATAGATAGTGTTTTCTTCCAGATTTGTACTTCACAATTTCCCATATTTGATTACAAAGGACCAATTTCATGTTTTAATTCCACTCAGACTTGATGTGACTAGCGATGTAATGATGAGCATATATGGTATAACAATTATGAATGTGATGGAAAATGTATAAGGTCTTCCTCTTATTAATATAATGGTCCATGAATCAAAACCTAATATCTTATTTCAAATATAATTAAAATATTCCTACATACCTTTATTACTGTGTTCCCTGATGTTTTTATGTAGAAATTGGATTTGGTTACAGATTAAGATCATCTTTAGAATGAGAGAAATTTATTTCTCCTTTTCATGAGAGAAATGTATAAACATGCCAACATTGTTGGTTTTCATATATATATAGTTTGATTTTTTTAGAAAAATTACAATGAAGCTGGAGAGTGAGGAGAGGAATCCCATTCTTTGACCAACTTGAATTCAGAATTCTCTTGTAAATATTTGACAAATTCTTCCCTTGTTAATTGTTTATGATATAACCTTAATCTATGACCACTCACAAGGAAATTAATTTGTTCTTTATCAATAGTTTTGATTTTGATTGCTCCATTATCAAAAATAGTGTCAATCTCATAAGGACCAAGCCAATGAGTTTGAAATTTTCCTTGAAAATCTTTGAAATTGAAATAAGAAAGAAGAGCCCAATTGCCTTTCTTGAACTTTTTAGTTTTGATGAATTTTTCATGCCACTTAGATATTTGTTGTTGAAGTACGGTAGTTCTTTGAATAACATCTTGTCGGATCTCATCTAGCGCATTCAATTGTGCCAATATTTATTTTTGAGCTTCTGATACATAAAGGCCCAATTTGGTTGTTGTTATCAAGGTCTCCACTTGGAATTCAATTGGAATAAAGACTTGATTTCCATAGACAAGCTCATAAGGAGTATATCTAGCTGTATTCCTCCATGTATTTTGGTATGCCCATAATGCTTCTTGAAGCTTTTCTGCTCAATCGTTTCTATGTAAATGCAAAATATTGGTATGAATTGACTTAAAAAATTTGTTGGTAGATTCCACTTACCCATTTTCTTCTGGATGATATGAAGTAAACTTCTGACGCTTGATTTTGTATTGCTCCATGATCTTTTTCACCAACTTTGATGTCAATTGGGCACCTTGATCTCTTACAATTTCTCTTGGAACACTAAAATGAGTAAATATATCCTCAAAACAAAATGTAACTAAAATATTTTCAATTTGAAATAAAATTGGTTTAGCTTCTACCCATTTTGTAACACAATCCATGCAAACAAGTATGTACCTTTTTTGTTTTGATGGAAGATTTATTTGTCCAAAAAAATATAGATCCCATTTTTCAAAGGGTTCTACAAGTACCTGTGGTTGTAGAGGAATTTCATTTGATGGAATGTGTTTCCCCATTCTTTGAAAATTATCGCATATTTTAACATATTTTTTGGCATCCTTGAAAATGGATGGCCAATAATATCCCAAAAGAAGGATTTTGTAAGAATTTTGTTTACCGACAAAATGTACTCCACATGGCTCATCATGACAAGCTTTTAGGATTTTAGGTACTTCATATTCTCAAAAACATCTTCGGATAATGAAATCAGGTCCAGTTTTGTACAATTTTGCATTTATCCACGAATAAGGTGCATTTGTTTTGATCACATTTTTCTTTTCTCTAGCTAATAGTTGTGGAGGTAACTTTCTTGTAGCCAAATAATTATCAATATCTACAAACCAAGGTGTTTTAGCAGACACTGAAAAAAGATATTCATTGGGAAATTTGTCTTTTATAGGAACATCCTCATTATTATTCTGCATTCTAGAAAGAAAATAAAAAACTATATTTTCATTTCCTAATCTACCAAGAATAGTAATGTTGAATTCTTGTAGTAATAGCAACAATCTTGTAATTCTACCATTAGTGATTGCTTTTTCATTAGATCTCTAATGTTAGAATGATTTTTATGAATGAAAGTTTGATAACCAGTAATGTAATGACAAAATTTATTAATGGCATGAATTACAACTAGAAACAATTTTTTTGTTACAGCATA
This sequence comes from Pinus tabuliformis, assembly GCA_031772625.1. Classification (NCBI taxonomy): domain Eukaryota; kingdom Viridiplantae; phylum Streptophyta; class Pinopsida; order Pinales; family Pinaceae; genus Pinus; species Pinus tabuliformis. The sequence continues at coordinate 1,250,438,383 of CM062805.1, read as the reverse complement.
ATTTAACTCCCCGGGAGTCAAATTTTTACTTGTATAATAGATTCCAGAAGGAGTTAAATCTTTTTGTCCCAAGACATCTCTTAGAGCTGTATCTAAAGCATCAGTAGAAATATGGAAAGCAAGAGCCCAATTTGGTAATCTTAAAATTGGTGCTTCAATAATCTTTTGTTTCAATGTCTCAAAAGCTTTCTCACAGTTATAATTCAAAGAATATTCACAATATTTTGTAAGGACTTTGAAAAGTGGACAGGATATTTTTGTGAAACTTTCTATGAACTCCTATAGTATCCAGTAAATCCAAGAAAAATTCTTACATATTTTTGCTAAATAGGAATTGAAAGTTTAGAAATTATTTCTACCTTAGATGTATCCACTTTAATTCCATCACCCGAAATATGGTGGCCTAAAAAAAAACCTTCATTCAACATCATAAAACATTTCTCATGGCTTAATGAAAGGTTTGCCTCTTTACATCGAACAAAAATTGTTTCCATATTTTACATAGCTTCTTTAAAAATATCACCATACAAAGTAATATAATCGATGTATACTTCCCAAAAATAATGAATTAGATCATTAAAAGTACCTAATACGGCTCCCTGAAATGTGCCAGGTGCATTACATAATCCAAAGGGAAGAACCCTATAGGCATAGTTTCCCCATGGACATGTAAAAGTAGTTTTATCTTGATCTCCTGGTGCTAGTTGGATTTGGTTATATCCACTAACACAATCTTAAAAAAAATAAAATCACTTCTTTCCTCCAAATGTATCTAATAATTGATCTCTAAAGGGTATTGTAAAATGATCTTTTAAAGTAGCTTTGTTTAATTCCATGTAATCAATGCACACTCTCCATTTTCCATTTTTATTAGGAACAATCACTAATGGTGACACCCATTGACTATCTGATATTGGATAGATGAAACTCACAATAAGTAATTTTTGTAATTCCTCAAAAAAATTTCTCAGATTAGGATTCATCCTACTCTGAGGTTGTCTAATTGGTTTGGAATTTTCTTGAATATAAATATTATGCATACAAGTTTTAGGATCAATCCCTTTCATGTCAGTGTACTCCCATGCATAAGAAGAAGAGTGTTTTTGTAGCATATGTATCAATTTTCTCTTTTGAAATTCTTCCAAATTATTGTTAATGTTCAATGTTTTATCTAGAAAAAATCCTACTTGAGAATTGATAAATTTTCCATAGAATGTAAAGTCATTTGGTGAGATGATAAATATTAAATATTGCATTATTCCTGAAAAATATGATATGGCTCACATTATCTAGAGAAATTATTGTTATTCATTAAATTTATCAATTGATGTTCTTCATCTAATTGTGAAAAGTATAAACTAGTTGCAAATCATTAAAGTCCTCATTATCCTCATCTTTCCAAATCTCACTTTCTACTTTAGTTTTTTTTTGGCAGCAGGATACAAAGTAAATTTCTTAGTGGAATTTCCATGAGAGGTATACTTATGACGAGATCTACAACTTATGAATTCATCAACTGTAGCTAGCCAAGGTCTACCAAGGATCAATGGATGGCCTCCTAAATTATTCTTGGGAGTTAAAATCATGAAATCTAAAAGACATTCCTAAGAATATAGAGAAACATACACATATTCCAATACTCCATCTAGTTTGATAACATATCTACATGCTAATTGTAACAATGTAGGAGTATATTGAAGATTAGGAATCTTAAGTTTCTCCATTGTTTTTTACTCATAATGTTAATGACTACTCCGAGATCAATTAAAGTGTTCGGAATCTCAACACCATTGATATGAATTTTCACAATAAGACTACCATGATCTAGATATTTTTGAATATTTCCCATCATGATATCATCAATTTTTCCCACCAATTGGATATTTTTAATATCTTTTCTTTTTCTTCCTGGTTTTCTAAGCCATAGCTCCTTGATAGTTTTTGCAAATATTGGTATTTCATTTATAGCCTACAATAAGGGAATTTTAATGCAAATATTCTTAAGACCATGTAGCATATCATAATTTGGTAAAACGTTTTTCCTTTCTATTACTTCATCAATTTTGAGCCTTTTAGGAAAAGGTGGATCTTGCGAAGAAACAGAGGGTTGTTCTACTAGAGGAAATGTAGGAGCTTCCTTTATTTTCTCATCCTTTGATAATATATGAACATCTCCCTTTAGGGGAATGTTTTCTTGATTAAGGTTCACATATTTCTCAGAAACTTCATCCTCTTTAGATTTTTGGATGGCAGTCGTTGGTGAGTTTTTTGGTAAAACCCTACAAGATCTAAGTTGACAATCATTTAGACCTATTGGGGTAATCATAGAAGCTTGAAAATTTTGTCCTTTGAAATTATAAATAGATTGTTGATTTTTTTGTTTGGATTTGGAAGTGGTTGGGAAGGTATTTGATTGGGTTTTTTAGGAAATGGTAATGAAAGTTATTGATTTGGATTTTTAAATTGAGAAAGTTGAGTTGGATAAGGAGGATAATATTGTGGTGGAAAGGAAGGATATGGTTGTTGGAATTTAGAATATTATGATATTTTCCATATGTATTTTTCCAACCTTGAGCCCAATATTGATTTTGAGAATGTAGGGGCCAAGGTTTCCATGGCATGGGTGCATTCCAATTGTTCTTTGGTTGTGCATATGATTGAGTATTGAAACCTTGAGTCCTATTTTATTGTTCATTTTTCCATGGTCTTTTAGCAATAAAAAAAAGAGATTCAATTTGGATTGTCCCAACTTCATCTTGAAAAACAACTTTAAGACCAAGTGTTGGAGGGAATTCCTTCATGTTATCATTTTCAACACATATGCCCCAAATTTCAATACTATTAAGGGGACATTCTCTTCAGGCATGTTTATTTATGCACTTGGGACAGAAAATAGATATGCAACATTCTCGACTTTTTGATTTTTTATATCTTAAGGGTATCTAGTTGTCACTAACACTCCCTAGGATATTTGTTTTGAAATTATCAAGAGAATTTCCTATTTCATCTCTACTTATTGTTCCACTTGCAGATTTATTAATTATGGACATCAAAGATCTCTCAGATTTTTGCCAGTTTTAGCCTTACCCCTAGGGATATGTTTACATAAATCACAAATTTATCCAAATGAAAGTTGTGAAACATCTCCCTTGGCCATTAAATTAAGAAGATCAATCCATTCATCTTTGATGGATTTTAACAAAAGAGATTTTAGTCTTTCAACATCCAAATTATACATCTTATCTCTTTTGATGTTGTAAGGAAATCTTTCAACTAGATATTGAACACTTTCATCCTGTGTTTGCATCATCTTAAAGACTTCATCCTTGAGGTTGTGGGGCATATAGTAATCCTTGTATTTTTCTAAGAACACATTTCTCATTTCATCACATGTTCTAATTGTATGTGCTCCTAAGCCCATAAATCATTTAAGTGCTCTATCTTTAAGAGTTCCTGGAAACAACTTCAACATTTGAATATCAAGTAAGTAGTCATAAGTTCTACATAGAACTTCAAACTTGAAAAAAAATGTTTCAGGGTCCTCATGTCTTAAACCATGGAAATTAGGGAGGATGGAGGGATAGATGTTCTTAATTGTGGTTTTGGTGTCTTCATCAAAGATGGAAAATACATAAGGACCTGGTTTTCCCCTACCACCTCTACCACCTTATCATCCACCTCCTCCTTTATTTACTCCTCTGCCTCTTCCACCTTCAATCCTAAGTTCACCATCATCTACATTATGAACTTCTCCTTCTCCTTCCCCTTCCATTGTAGATTATTCAGAGATAATATAAGGTTCTATAATAGGATTATCTAGCTCTTATTTTGGCTCCTCTAATAATGGTATGTTAAAATAAATTTTTGCTTCTTCTTCTTCACTAGGAACCTCTAGTTCTTGTCCTAGAAGTTATTCCCATGTTGAAGAGAGGAATATTACTCCTTTTGTTTGGGATATAGGTCTGTCAACTACAACCTTGGTAGAAGAATTTGGTGAATCTCGAGGATGGATTTGAGATCTATGCACCTCAAGAAGTCTGTGTCTACTTGCTAATGATGGGATGTGCGTATGGTTGGATGGTGTGGCACTATGAGGTCTAGGTGGAGTGATTGGTGATGTTGGAATTGAAGTTCTACCTTAAATCTACCCCTAGAATCCATTTCTCTATGCATACATGTTTTCTATAATTTTTCAATTCATTCAAATTAAAAACTTCTAAAAATGATATGAAAGAATGTTGGGTTGCACTATATTCTTTCCACGACTAGCCAACGTAGTTAACCACAGGGTTAGAAGGGGGGTGGATCGCTCCCTTCATTTTGCCGATTGCGTAGCGGGGGGGTCACAAGGGGTTTGAGTGGTGCAGGTAACCCCACTCTATGGGGTTCCGGATAGCACCATGGAAAATTTTGTTTTTGGACCCTATATTAGGTTGGGCGGACCTACTTATGGTTTTGTGCATGATTTTTGCACATGGTTTTAGACACGATGGTTTTTGGTCCATGGTATTGGATGCTTCGACATGTATAAATATGTATTATAAAATTGAAGGGAACATAATGAAAAATCAAATTGGTAGTCCTAGTTTGGGCATCCAGGGGAAAATCTCTATGTATATGTGTTTTATGTGTTATGCTCTCGCATTGTTTATTTTCTGTGTTTTAGAATTCATATGCAGGTAATTTTTGTACAGGGTTAAAACTGACATTTGGTATCAGAGCTGCTTTGGCTTCAAGGGGATGGCATTGTTGCTGAGGGGTTTCACTCAGGCCTGTGGTAGACCTTGTTCAATGGGAGATCTACGAGATCGATTTTGGTGGTGAAAGAAGATGGCGAGTAGTGGAAAGATAGAGATCGAGAAATTTAATGGTCAGAGTTTCGAGTTGTGGAAAATCAAGATGGATGATCTGTTGGTGGATAAAGATCAGTGGATCATGGTAGATCTAGGTACTAAACCAATGGGAGTGTCCGATGAAGAATGGAAGAAGTTGGATCAGAAGGCAAAGAGAACAATACAATTGTGTGTCTTAGATTCAGTATTGTTGAATGTATCAGGCGAAGCTACGGTGAAGGCTTTGTGGGACAAGTTAGGGACATTGTACCAATCTAAGTCTCTGGTGAATAAACTATTCCTGCGGAAAACGTTTTATAACCTGAGGATGAATGATTGAGACTCACTGACAGACCATCTGAACACATTAAATACTGTTGTAAGTCAGCTATTATCTATTGATATTAAAATTTCAAAGAAGATAAGTGCATCAGTTTGTTGTGTTCTCTACCAGATTTGTGGGATAGTGTGGTTATTGCAATAGGTACCAATGCAACTACCTTACAGTTTGATGAAATAGTCTCACCCTTGCTGATGGAGGAGATGAGACGGAAAAATATGGAGAGCTAGAATGATGACGCCTTATATGTATGAGGATGGTCCCAGAACATAAACAAAAATAAGTCATTGAGTGGGAGATCTAAATCTCCAGGAAAACCTGTAAAGCTGGTGTGCTGGAAATGCGGAAAGGAAGGGCACTACAAAAGGGACTGTAAATCTAAAGCTCTTGATAAAGGAAAGGGATCTGATGATGCTCCTTCTACAGAGGCGAAAACCACCTCAAATGAAGGTGGGGATGTATACTTTCCTTCTTCAAGTACACATGTAGATCATGAGGCATGGTTGACTGACTCAGGTGCATCCTTTCACTTCACTCCCCATAAAGAGTGGTTCTGTGAGTATGAGAAATATGATGGTGGTGATGTCTTCTTGGGAGATGACAAGAAGGATAGAATCGTTGGTCCCAGAAAAGCAAAGTTGAAGTTGCAAGGTGGAAGGGTTAGAACACTTCCGGGTGTTCTGCATATTCCTACATTAGCTAGAAATCTGATTTCTATAAGCAAGCTGGATGATGTAGGTGTAAAAATAGTGTTCGAGAAGGATACCTGGAAGATGCTTCAGGGGGCACTGGTACCAATGCATGAAGTTCAAATTGGAACTCTGTACAAGCTTCAAGGTAGCACTGTTGTTGATGGGTGCAACGATTTCGTGGTTCCTAAAAGTGGAGCAAAAAATCTAGTGGTCTCTGGAGAGAAGACCATGTTGTCACATCAAAGGCTAGGACATGTTGGAGGGAAGGACCTTTCAATACTTCATGGTAAAGGTATGATAGAAGGTATGAGTAATAGCTCTCTATATTTTGATTTCTGTGAAAATTGTGTATATGGGAAGCAGAATCGGGTGAGTTTCCCCTATGGTGGTAAGAAGGCGAAACAAATATTAGAGCTTGTGCATAGTGATGTGTTTGGACCTATGAAGGTTCCATCACTGGGTAAGTCTGTGTATTATGTATCATTTATAGCTGACTTCTCAAAGAATACATGGATATATTTCCTTAAGAAGAAATCTAAAGTCTTTGACAGGTTTAAAGAATTTAAGGCTCTGGTGGAAAACTAAATAGAGAAGAAGATAAAGGTGTTGAGTACAGATAACGGTGGAGAGTTTTGTAGTAAGGAATTTGAAGAATTCTGTAAGAAGTGCGGTATAGCATGACATAAGACTAATCCATATACACCTCAGCAAAATGGAGTTGCAGAAAGAATGAACAAGACGTTGATGAAAAGGGCAAGAAGCATGCCTAGTGGTGCCGGGTTAGAACAGGAATTCTAGGCAAAGGCGGTGGAGATAGCATGTTACTTGGTCAACAGATCACCTTCATCAGCGTTGGAGGATAAGACTCCACAAGAGGTATGTATTGGTAAGAAACCCTCTCTTTCACATTTGAGGGTATTTGGATGTGATGCATATGTACACATTCTAAAGGAGAAACGAACGAAGTTGGATACTATATCTAAAAAGTGCATATTTATTGGGTATAAGGGTGGTTTACAGGGTTATAAGCTTTGGAACCCAGTAACAAGGAAGGTTGTGTACATCCGAGATGTGGTGTTCAGAGAGGTGAAAGATGTTATTAAACATGAAGTCAAACGAAAGGAACCTTACAAGACAGAGTTTGAGCTAAAGGAGGAAGAATCATACTCTACAGTAGAGGAGGAATCAAAAGACGAAGAGCCACAAACTTTGGGTGCGAGAAGATCAGTTCGAGAAAGAAGAAAACCAGAAAGGTATAGTACATCTGCTTTCTGTTCAAATTTTACTTTATCTGTTACTGATGATGATCCCAGAACTGTGAAGGAAGCAGTAGATTCAGATGATGGAAAACTTTGGAAAGAGGCCATGATTGATGAAATGGAATCTTTGCACAAAAATGCGGCTTGGGATCTGGTGGAGTTTCCGGACGGAAGGAAACCCATTGGAAGAAAATGAGTGTTCAATAAGAAGACAAATGCAGAAGGAAAGGTGGAGAAATACAAAGCTCGGTTGGTAGCAAAAGGTTATTCCCAGGTGTTGGGAATTGATTTTGGTGATAATTTTTCTCCTGTTGCCAAGGTAACTTCTATTAGATTACTTTTATCTGTTGTTGCTGCTTTTGATATTGAGGTAGAACAGATGGATGTGAATACAACACTTCTTCACGGGGATCTATAAGAGGAGATCTACATGAAGCAACCTAAAGGTTCTGTGGTGAAGGGTAGGAAAGAATTGGTATGCAAGTTAAGGAAGCCTCTGTATGGGTTAAAACAGTCACTCAGGATGTGGTATCAAAAATTTGATACATTTATACGGGGACTTGGTTTCACCAGAAGAAAAGAAGATCACTATGTGTATTTTAAATTAATTGGTGACCGTGTTATTTATCTGGTCTTGTATGTGGATGATATGTTGTTGGTTGGAAACGACAAAGAAATTATCCAGGATTTGAAGACCAATTTGTCCTCCAAATTCGACATGAAATATCTTGGTGCTGCAAACTATATTTTGGGCATGGAAATTAAAAGAGATTGGACAAAGAGGAAGCTTTAGTTAAACTAGAGGAAGTATGTTGAGACAATATCGCAAAGGTTTAATATGCAGGATAGTAAATCAATGAAGGTTCCTATTCCTGTAGGTGTAAAGTTATCTGGTAAACAGTGTCCCAAGACACAAGAAGAGGAAGAGGACATGTTCCATGTTCCATATGCAAGTGTAGTCAGTAGCTTGATGTATGCGATGGTCTGTACTAGACCAGACATTGTACATGCAGTGGGAGTATTGAGCAAGTTCATGTCAAAACCAGGGAAGGAGCACTGAACAACAATGAAGTGGGTTTTCAGGTATCTGTGTGGCACTAGTGATTATGGTTTGTGCTACCAAGGAAGACCACGACTGGACAGAGTGTTGGATATTCGTGGCTTTGTTGATGCAGACTGGGCTGGAGATCTGGATCAAAGAAGATCTACAAGTGGGTATGTATTTAAACTATTTGGAGGTGCAGTTAGTTGGATGAGTAAGAAACATCTGTAGTGGTACTATCAACTACAGAGGAAGAATACATGGCAGCCACTCATGCAAGCAAGGAAGCAGTTTGGTTGCAGAGATTATGTTCAAGTATGGGGTTCGTACATGGAGCTAGAAGGATAATCTGTGACAGCCAATGTGCAATTTTCTTGGCAAAGAACCCTGCATATCATTCAAAGACAAAGCACATTGATGTTTAGTATCACTTTGTGAGGGATATGATAGAAGACAAAAAGATGTTGCTGGTAAAGGTGGACACTTTGAAGAATACTGCAAATGCATTGAAAAAATCTGTGAGCTTTGAGAAGTTCTCTTGGTGTAGAGAAACAATGGTAATTTCAAGGTTGGATAAATGACTAAGCTCTCCTGTGGCCCCCTATGGAAAGAAAATAAAAAGTGGGAGAATGTTGGGTTGTGTTATATTCTTTCCACGACTAGCCCACGTAGTTAACCGCGGGGTTAGAAGGAGGGCAGAGCCCATCCTTCGTTGTGCCAATTGTGTAGCAAGGGGTTCAGAGGGGGTTTGAGGGGTGCAGGTAACCCCACTCTATGGGGTCTGGGGCAGCACCCCAGAAAATTTTGTTTTTGTATCCTATATTAGGTTGGGCGGACCTACCTATGGTTTTGTGCATGATTTTCACACATGGTTTTGGACGCGATGGTTTTTGGTCCATGGTATTGGATGCTTCGGCATGTGTAAATATGTATTGTAACATTGAAAGGAACATAATGAAAAATCAAGCTAGTAGTCCCGATTTTGGGATCCAAGGGAAAATATCTGTGTATATGTGTTTTATGTGTTATGCTCTCACATTGTTTATTTTCTGTGTTTTAGAATTCGTATGCTCGTAATTTCTATAAAGGGTTAAAAAATATAAATAATGGAATCCTATATACACTTCCCAAGTAACGACACCAAAATGTCTAGTAAATTAATTGTTCTTAGTTTCCTTCATTAATTGTCCATAGGATTCGTGTACTTGTGAAATGTATGTGCACTATATATCCTATGATTCTTCTTGTGAACTAATTGATTCTAGAAATGAAACTAGTCCTAATTATGGACACAAATTGGAGAGTAATTACACACATGTTCTTTCAATCTAAAGTTATATTAAATCCTACTTAACTGAATTGAAAACATCTTCTTTGTAGAATTTGAAAATCTACCTTAAGTTGCAGAATTCAAAACATTCCTCTATGAAAGTAAAATTTTGAAAAGCCAAAATTCAAGAAAGAGACAATCTAATTCTATTTTGTAGAATTCAAAGCATTCTACACAATCTTGCAAAAGGAAACTAATATGATAGATTGCAGTAAAGAAATTCTAGATTAATTGCATGAAAGAGAAATTTCCATAAAAATATCTACTTACAGAAAATGAAATGAAATTATTTACAACTTGAGAATGATTACTTTTGTGTGTATTTATCCTCTAAAGAGTGTTTCATTAAAAATTAAGATATCATTTTAAACTATGAAATGATCAAGTACTAGAAAGAAGATGCATTCAATAACTGGAGTCTTTTTAATGTTTTTTCAGTTTATGAGTACTTTTCAACGAAATGAAAACAACCAGAAATGTAACTTTAATGGAAACAAATTATTGAAAGAAATGATAATTCTATAAACAAAAGAAAACTATGAATAAGACCTCACAGCTCGTAGGGGGGCCTCCCGTGAGTGCAGGTTCACTAGTGATCACAAGGTCTTTACACACGCATTGGAAATCACAATGATATATATTATGAAACAGAGTGTCATTAGTATTCTCCACAAAAGTGTTATAAATGTAGCAATAAAAACCCTATGTTTGTAGTCTCGCTTACAACATTTACGCAAATTATAAAATGACTTGAAAGAGTTTTAAGCCGATATGTTATGAATCATTTAGACAGCTATGAGACCGATTTAAATTAGTGTTCAATCTCTTTATGACTTGCTATTGAAAAATCAAGTCATAGATATTTTATCTCGATCTATAATCTTGACAGTTGATCCAACCTTCAGTCTCGCTCGCTTGATGTTTTTACTTCACTACTACCTATGTTTGATTGCTACATGCAGTTCCAAGGTTTGAATTTTCCTTTGACTTCAAGATTTATTAACTTGTGTAGCTTTCCAAGTGATTCTTGTAGCTAATTATCCATCTGGGAGCCATTTGTCACCCTTTAGTAGTATTTTTCCATTTATTTCAGTGTTGCAACCTGTCTAACAATGGATTATGCTGCAGAAACAAATATTAGCTGCAGGATATCTGTAATTCTATAATTGTAAGAATATTTTCATTATAATTCATTAAGAAGTAGGGATTCTAATTATAGATGATGAATACCTTTTTCAGAGTTGACCGTGAAGTTAATCATGCTGAGTTTGCTACAAAATGGTGATAAGAAGGTGAAAGAAAATGAAATAAGAGGGCATAAAGGATAATACAAAAGAAATAATTCTAGAAATCAACACCAAGACACCTAGATTCAAAAAACCATAGAATTGGGAAAGAATAAAATAAATTTCGAAAAAGGACCAAATATTTTTAGGATGGGGTCATGGTACTTAAAGAACATTTAATCTCAAGGAAGCCTATAAAATCCTTCCTCACACGATAAAACAAAATGCTAAAAAATAGATCGAAGAAGCTTTAGAATATTAAGTTATGGCCATAGGTAACTTTATTCCATTCGTTTCTTATGGCTAAAAAAACATTAACCTTGGATAAGCCTCATAAAAATGGCTTTCAATGACTCTCTATATGATGCCTTTATTGGGAAAACCTTGAGAAAACTGAGTACCCAATCAATAAGTGGGAGTTTGCTTCTAAGCTATGGGATTACATGGCTCTTGTATTTTGATAATTAGATCAAAACAAAAGTGGCATGTTATCAGCCGTAGAGGATTGGGGATCTACCCCTTTCTCCAATCCAATAATAAATAGAGATTGAAAACTCTCTCTAGGATTTATCTTATGGGGAAATTGTAAAGAACTAAATCAAAGAATATTTAAAAATAAAATAGATTCCATGGATTTTGTCTTCCATTCTATAGCAAATAAGGTTAGAGAAACTAATTTTCTAATCCCTTGGACCTCCCAAGATAGGGTTTGCAATCAATAGGAAAAAATAATTATTTATCTATTAAATCTCCCTCAATCCATCAAATATCCTCTATATCCTTTGTCTCAACTAAGCTCTTCAAGTACCAACTATTGGTCTCCTCCCATGACTGATTTTCTAAAACTAAACTTTGATGGAGCTTAAAAAGTTAACCCGAGATTGGCCACTTTTAGGGTGTTTTGAGATCAGGTCTAGGCCACATAATTCATATTTAATTAGGATGTAAAGGGACAAATAGTAGCAATTCTACTGAACTGTATGCTTTGTAAGAGGCATTACACATTTCATAAATAAGAAAATTTTAAAAATTGGCAATAGGAGGGGACAAAAAATGATTATTATAAAACTCCACTATGGCTTACACTATTTTGAAGTCTCAAAATGTTGGAGACTTCATCTAGCTTAGTAAGGGTAAAAAATATATTTCAAGGAATTACGGCTTCCATTTTATCCCATGTTGGGAGAAATTGAAATAGACATGTAGAAAAGTTAGTTAATGAGGGGAACAACTTTTCAATTGATACCTTGGACTAAATTTGTGCTCAAGACATTCCAAGCTCTCTAAGAATTATATGTTAAGAGATTGAAAGTTAGTATCTTATCCCCCATGGTGGGTGCATTAGCATGGGATCTATTCCATATTCTAGATAAAATGGAGAGGTTAGTGTTGGCTTCCGAGTGTGAATGATATTATTCAACCCTTTCCCACATTAATTATCAATTCAAGGTCTACTGGTTATTGCAAGGCTAACGCGCAATGTATACGCGAGAAAAATTGTACAACTTAGAATTGGTCAAGGATTCATTAACAAACAATAAACGACTGTAACATCAAATGGAAATGAAAACAATAATTAACTGCAACAATGATAGCAATAATTAACTGTAACAGCAATTCGATTCACATCATTTACATCAAACCGTCACAGTGAGAAGAAGAAATACATTCATGAAAAAGAAAACTAAGCACATACTATCTCTGCAACACCTCATCAAGAGAGTGGGCCCACATCCCTGACTACGGCTGTGATGAACTCGCGAACTTAGAAAAAGATCAGAAAGATATAAATTTCATTAATATAAAGTCATTGTTACAAAGCTCAACTCTCTCATATGCCAACTCCCCATTTCAAACTCTTTATCCTCTCTTATACAAAATTGTTCCTCAGATTAAGGTAATTGTTTCATGTGATTACATAATGGATGTAATAAGCCAAAACTGAATACAAAAGATAGAAAGAGTAAGTTTGGATCAGTTCCATCATTACAACTACTATTTAACAATAGTGCTCATAGCTCGATGATTTAAACTTAACCATTTGACTTGAAATATGCACATGAGATAGAATTTAGCGAGCGCTTTTTCTAATAATCCCTTAGACCATGCTTCAATGACTAATTAATTCACAAAGACATGATTAGATGTGTATCTTTGCGATTTAGGATATGAAATAACTTAGTTAGGAGTGAAAATGTGGAGGAAAATATGATAAAAAGGTAAGTAAAAACATGAAAGTTTATCTCACAACATCTCCCCGCAACTGGGCTTTCTGCATGTCCTCATGCAAATCTGTCGCCTTCACAGGTATGGGTTAGATCAGTTGTGATCAACATGCAGTTGAGAAAGATCACATTTCTCAGCCATATCTGTTCCTCGGGGTTTTTATCCCTCTGTCATAAGAACTTATTTCCACCAATCACAGTTTATATTGGAGGCGAGAGTGTATTGATCTGCTGGCACTAAAGGATGGGAAACTGGAATATCAAACCTATCGAACATACCCCTCGAGTATTGATGCAGGCGATATAACATGGCATTATTTCCAGTGCTCAAGCATACTTAGGGGCCCCAAAAGGTTCCCTCATTCTAACAGCCGATGATGACAACATCCATCTCCTTTGACATCTATCTTGACCCTTGTCCTGACAAGCAACCACTTGCGTTGTGCATAAACTGGTGCAGCTCCTTTGAGTCACCAACATCTGTTCTTGACATCCCTCAATCCCTAAGAAGGAAATATTCTTATTATAAATAGTGTTGGACTGAAAATGCTCTTTTCGAATGAGAAGAGGCCTAGTGGATTGGTTTTCTTTGAATGTATCAGAGGCCTTCTTCCACTTGACTTGATTGATGGTGTAGGAAGTAAAAGCTCTTAGTTGAATATCCCCTTGTTATGTCCCTACAATACTGGTGATTCCCCCATTACTATTGTCATTGTATCCCTTATTGTTATTATTGTGCCCCTATTGTCCCCATACTGTTATTATTGTGCCCCATATAAGCCCGCTATTATTGTTGTGGCCTTATATTATTATTGTTATGCCTACTTTGATTATATTGTGACTCCTTAGACTCCAATATATAGAAAGGAGGTTTTGTCATTTGTATCATCCAAGAATTTTTCATTTGCGTAATGTGAAGGAGGTTTCCCCCTCAAATAGGATTATTTTGAAGTCGTTGATCTATCTTTTCTATCTTTTTGTGACATGGTTTCATAACATTTGGTATTAGAGCCTTGGATTCTAGGGTTTCGCTGCTCCAAAATAGGTCATCGAGGAATTTTCACTACAATTTTTTTCTGCAATGTTGCAGAAGCTAAACAAAAAACCCACTTGAGCCAAAATCGCGATGATCCTCGGGGTCCTAATTTGAGTTCTTGGCTCGCTACATTTTTAGAGATATGGTCCAAGGATTTTAGGGTTTTTGCAGGCCCCCAGATTACATCCCAAAAAGGTGACCTTGGGAAAATCGTCATAACTTTCTCTCTGAGTATCAAATTGAAATTTCATCAGAAGTTACAGAAATATGATGGATTGTAGTTTTTTGTGCATCATTTTCAGGTCTGAAGGTTGAAAGAGTGACACGTGGTGCTTCGTACAAGTTCACTCTACTGAAAAAGTGTATAATCAGGTCATCTTGGGAGATTGGGCATAACTCTTTCTTGGAGAATCCAATTGCGATCAGACTGGTGGTGCTTGGAATAGGACTTAGAGGGCTACCACATTTCACTATTTCAAACCTTGGAGATCTAAAATTTCAGAGATACATCAGATTCAATATCGAGCTCCTACAAACTGAAAAAAGGTGTGTAGATTTTGTTTTAAATTTTACATAAGTTTGGTTTGAAAAATTAGTTTGAAGGAATTCAAAGGGCATAGTGATGAATAGTTATCATTAATTGATACCCTGAAGAAATAAAATGGAAAAACCTAGTAAGAAACCTGAAATTTGTAGCATGAATCATGAAGAAGAGGAGGAAATACAAAATGATATATCAAAATTACAAGACCAAGTGCAACAAATTTCACTCTCGCAAAAAATAATAGAAGCTAAGGAAGACGGTTTAAAGAAAGGCATGGAAGATAAGATGGATGGTTTAAAGAAAGGTGTGGAAGCTAAGATGGATGGTATGAAAGACAACATTGAAGATTGCAAGAAGGACATGGAAGGTTGGAAGGAAGGTTTGACAAAGTTGTTACAAGAAAGGCTTCCTAATGGCAAAAAGGTAGTTGAGAAAACTCAGAATGAGAACAAAATAAATGTTAATCATGATTCAAAGAATGACAATATTTAAGATTTAAAGAAATTCGTGGAAGGTTTGAAGGAAGGTTTGACAAATTTTCTACAACAAAGGATTCCTAATGGAAAAAAGGTAATAGAGAAAACTCATGATGACAACAAAATAAATGTTAATCATGATTTCATAGACTTTAATAGTGGATTGAAGACCCACCATGTTCCAGATATCGATATGAAAAAGTTTTATGGCAAGGATCCTGTAACATGGATACCACTGATGGAGTGATATTTCAATCTCCATAATGTGAAAAACACACAAAAGTTATGTATTGCAGCTTTATATTTGGAATCAAATCAGTTTGTATGGTATCGATGGCTTTTCTCTCGTAAACAAATCGTCGCTTGGGCAATTTTTATGGAAGAAATGATAGCACATTATGATGATACAAAAAGAAACACTTTTTCTAGCCAATTGATAAATCTCAAACAAAAGGGTTTAATTATGGAGCCCATCGAGGACTTCCAAAAATTGAATATAAGGGTAAAATATATTCCATAGGAGCAAAGGATTGAGATGTTCATAGGGAATTTAAAGGATAACATCCAACATGAGGTTCACCTTTGAGAACTTGATTCATTGGAGAAGGCATTCAGGTTGGCAAGAAAAATGGAAAACAAAATTATGGACACAAGGAAGCCTACCACTCACAACTATAAAGATAGAAGTGTTGTTACCCCTAGCCTTCCACAACCTACAAGGTTGACACCACAACAGTTGGAAGAAAAAATAGAAAAAGGGCTTTGTTACAGTTGTGATAGCAAATACACTAAAGGTCATAGGTGTGCTGAGAAGAAATTATTTTACATATATTGTGAAGAGGTTGAAGAGAAGGAACAAGAAACATCAAAAGAAGAGGATATACTCTAAGAACAAACCCTAGAGAAAGAAGAAATGAATCCGACCATATCTTGTAATGCATTGGCCGAAATTACCACTCCTTCAACTATCAAGATAGAACAACATATCAAGTTGAAAAAGGTAATACTCTTGATTGATTAGGGAAGTACCCATAATTTTAGTCATTATAAGATAGCCAAGGTATTGAATTGCTTCCTATATCCAACACCAAAGTCTCAATTGATGGTTGCAACTGGAGGAACAATAAGTTTCTCTCGAAAGTGCCATAATATCAAGCTATCCATGGGAGAATATGTATTGAATATCTCAATTCTTTCCATTCCAATGGGTGGTGCTTATGTTGTATTAGGAGTTCAATGGCTACAATCCTTGAGTACCATAGCTTTTAATTTTCAAGAAATTTTCATGAAATTTTCATTAATTGATGCCCCGAAGAAATAAAATGGAAACACCTAGTAAGCAACCTGAAATTTGTAGCATGACTCATGAAGAAGAGGAAGAAATGCAAGATGATATATCAAAATTATGAGACAAAGTGCAACAAATTTCACTCTCACAAAAAATAACAGAAGCTAAGATAGACGGTTTAAAGAAAGGCATGGAAGATAAGATGGATGGTTTAAAGAAAGGTGTGGAAGCTAAGATGGATGGTTTAAAGAAAGGTGTGGAAGCTAGGATGGATGGTATGAAAGACAACATTGAAGATTGGAAGAAGAACATGGAAGGTTGGAAGGACGGTTTGACAAAGTTGCTACAAGAAAGGCTTCGTAATGGCAAAAAGGTAGTAGGGAAAACTCAGAATGAGAAAAAAATAAATGTTAATCATGATTCAAAGAATGACAACATTTAAGATTTGAAGAAATACGTGGAAGGTTTGACAAAGTTTTTACAAGAAAGGCTTCCTAATGGAAAAAAAGGTAATAGAGAAAACTCATGATGAGAACAAAATAAGTGTTAATCATGATTTCATAGACTCTAACAGTGGATTGAAGACCCAACATGTTCCAGATATCGATATGAGGAAGTTTTATGGCAAGGATCTCGTAACATGGATACCACAGATGGAGTAATATTTCGATCTCCATAATGTGAAAAACACACAAAAGTTACGTATTGCAACTTTATATTTGGAACCTGTCAGGCCCCCATACTACTAGTGTAACCGCTTATTGTTATTAGTACAACACCCTTATTATATTGTTGTTCCCATGTAGTCCCCATATTGTTATTATTTTTCCCCATAAAAGCCCACTATTGTTATTATTGTGCCCTTACATTATTATTGTTATGTCGGCTCTGATTATATTATGACCCCTTAGACTCCTATATAGAAAGGAGGTCTTGTCATTTGTATCATCCAAGAATGGTTCATTTGTGTAATGTAAAGGAGGTTTTCCCCTTGAAGAGGCTGATTTATAAGGTGTTGATCTTTCTTTTCTATCTTTTTGTGAGCCGGTTTCATAACATTTGCTATCATAGCTTTGGATTCTAAGGCTTTGCTGCTCCAAACAGGCCATTGTGGCATTTTCACTATAACTTTTTTTTTGTGACATTTCAAAAGATAAAAAAACCCATTTGAGAAGAAAACCCGCTGAATCTCGGTTCCAAATTTCATATCTTGTCTCACTATATTTTTGGAGATATGATCTGAGGAAGTTAGGGCTTTTGCAAGCTCCATAATTTCATCTAAAAAAGGTCATCGTAGAATTTGCACTATAACTATTTCACTACAAAGTTGCAAAAGCTAAAAAAAAATCAATTTGAGAAGAAATGGGTCTAAACCATGGCTCTGAATTTCAGATCCTATCTCGCTATATTTTCGGAGATATAATCTGAGGAAGTTAGGGTTTTTGAAGACCCCCGAATTACATTACAAAAAGGTCACCTTGTGAAAATTGTCATAACTGTCTCTCTAATCATTAGATTGAAATTTCGTAAGAAGTTACAGAAAGAGGACGGACTGTAGTTTCTTGTGTATATTTTTCGATCCAAAGGTCAAAACAGTGACACGTTACACTTTATACAAGTTCTCTCTTCTGAAAGGGTATATAATCAGGTCATCGTGGGAGATTATGCATAATGCTTTTTTGGAGAATCCAATTTTGATCAGACTGGTGGCATTGGAAGAGGATACAAAGGGATACTATAGGTGACAATTTTAGAACTGGAAGAGCCAAAATTACAAAGCTATAGTTGTTTCAAGATCAAGCTCCTAAGATCAAGAAAAGGCAATATGAGGAAGTTTGATGGTAAGGATCCGGTAAATTGGATACTACAGATGGAGCAATATTTTGATCTACATGAGGTGCAAATGTTACAAAAGGTACGTATTGCATCTTCATATTTAGAACCGGATCAATTTTTATGGTATAAAGGGCTTTGTTCTTGTAAATCTCTTGTTACGTGGTTAATTTTCACGGAGGAAATGATAGCGCATTATGAGGATGCAGAGAAACACCTTCTTTAGCTAATTGATAAATCTCAAACAAGTGTTCAATCGCAGAGCACATTGAGGACTTTCAAAAATTGAATATAAGGGTAAATGATATTCTAGAGAAGCAAAGGATTGATGTCTTCATAGGTACTTTAAAGGATAACATTCAACATGAGGTTCGTCTTTGGGAACTTGATTCATTGGAGAAGGCATTCAAGTGGGCAAGAATAATTGAAAGAGAAATTATGGAAACAAGGAATCTCTCCACTCATGACTATAATTATGGAAGTGTTTCTTCTCCTAGCCTTCCACAACCTACAAGGTTTGCACCACAATAATTGGAAGAGAAAAGAGAAAAAGGGCTTTGTACAATTGTGATAGCAAATGCACTGAAGGTTGTAAGTGTGCTGAGAAGAAACTATTTTACATAGAGTATGAAGAGGAGGAAGAAAAGGATAAAGAAACATCAAAAGAAGAGGATATACGCTAGGACCCAACCCCAGAGAAAGAAGAAATGAATCTGACCATATCTTATAAAGCATTTGCAATAATTACCACTCCTCAAACTTTCAAGATAGAAGGACATATCAAGAAGAAAAAGGTTCAAGAAGTGAAAGATCACATCGATAAAGAAGAAATGAATCCAACCATATCTTGTAATGCATTGGCCGGAATTACCACTCGTCAACCTATCAAGATAGAAGGACATATGAAGAAGAAAAATGTCCAAGAAGTGAAAGATCACATCGAGAATCAAGAAATGAATCCGACCATATCTTGTAAAGCATTGAAAGAAATTACCACTCCTCAAACTCTCAAGATAGAAGGACATATCAAGAAGAAAAATGTTCAAGCAATGAAAGATCACATTGAGCATCAACAACAAGTTCTCCAACTTTTAAAGGATAACGCCACTTTGGTGCAAAATCGAATGAAACAACAGGTAGATCAACATCGCAGTGAATTTTTTTTTGATGTAGGTGATTGGGTATTTTTAGAACTACATCTCAAGCAAGCTATTTATGAGAAGGAAATGTTGGCAATACTACATGCACTTAAGAAATGCGACCTTTCCCAATGGGAAGACACTTCAAGGTAAAAATGGATCATGATAGTCTTCAATACTTTTTAGAACAAATATTATCTTTAGAAGAACATAAAAAATTGGTCACAAATATGTTGGGTTATGACTTTGACATCATCTATAGAAAAGGGAAGAAAATTTTTGTTGCAGATGCCCTCTCAAGAAAGGATGAGGTTGTGGAAGTATTATTTTATGCTATTTATATTATCCAATCAAATTGGATAAATTAAGTAAGGGATGAATGGAAGAAGGACAAAGAAGTGTGGCCACTCGTTCAAAAGTTGCAGAATATCCAAATTCAAACAATATTGCCAGAACTTAAAGAGGAAGGAAAAATCATATTGGAACCTGGAGTAGTCATAGAAAGAAGAAACTGACAGCTACGAAACATATCAATTTCAGAGTATCTCATCAAGTGGAAGAACTTACCCACTGAAGATTCCACATGGGAGGACAAGAATTTTATACAAGAAGCATCAAGAACTACTCAAGCATTGAGGACAACACTTTTGAAGGAGAGGGGCATGTTTAATAGGCCCCTATACTACTAGCATAACCCCTTATTTTCATTAGTACAATGCCCTTATTATATTGTTGTACCCAGGCAGTCCCCATATTGTTATTATTGTGCCCCATAGAATCCCACTATTGTTATTATTGTGCCCTTACATTATTATTGTTATGTCGGCTCTGATTATATTATGACCCCTTAGACTCCTATATATAGAAAGGAGGTATTGTCATTTGTATCATCCAAGAATTGTTCATTTGTGTAATAAAGGAGGTTGTCCCCTGGAAGAGGCTGATTTATAAGGCGCTGATCTTTCTTTTCTATCTTTTTGTGAGCTGGTTTCATAACAGAACCAAATAGGTTTGTATGGTATTGATGGATTTTATCTCGTAAACAAATTGTCACTTGGGCAATTTTTACAAAAGAAATGATAGCACATTATGAGGATACAAAAAGAAACACTTTTTTTAGCCAATTGAAAAATATCAAACAAAAGGGTTTAATGATGGAGCACATTGAGGACTTCTAAAAATTGAATATAAGTGTAAAATATATTCCATAGGAGCATATGGTTGAGATGTTCATAGGGACTTTAAAGGATAACATTCAACATGAGGTTCATCTTTGGGAAACTGATTCATTGGAGAAGGCATTCAGGTTGGCAAGAAAAATGGAAAACAAAATTATGGACACAATGAAGCCTACCACTCACAACTATAAAGATAGAAGTGTTGTTGCCCCTAACCTTCCACAACCTACAAGGTTTACCCCAAAAAAATTGAAAGAAAAAAGGAAAAAGGGCTTTGTTATAGTTGTGATAGCAAATACACTAAAGGTCATAAGTGTGCTGAGAAGAAATTATTTTACATATACTGTGAAGAGGAGGAAGAAAAGGAACAAGAAATATCAAAACAAGAGGATATACACCAGGAACAAACCCTAGAGAAAGAATAAATGAATCCGACCATATCTTGTAATGCATTGACCAAAATTACCACTCCTCAAACTATCAAGATAGAATGACATATCAAGAAGAAAGAGGTAATAGTGTTCATTGATTTAGGAATTACCCATAATTTTATTCATTGTAAGATAGCCAAGGAATTGAATTGCTTCCTATATCCAGCACCAAAGTCTCAATTGATGGTTGCAAGTGGAGGAACCATAAATTTCTCTGGAAAGTGCCATAATATCAAGCTGTCCATGGGAGAATATGTATTGAATAGCCCAATTCTTTCCATTCCAATGGGTGGTGTTGATGTTGTACTAGGAGTCCAATGGCTACAATCCTTAGGTACCATAGCTTTTAATGTTCAATAACTTTTCATGAACCTTTCTTCGGAAGGAAAGGAAGTTGAATTAATGGGTATCACAATGAAAATGGGAAAGATAATAAGCTCTAACAGGACAAATATTCTAAATAAAGAACAATGAGCCATAATTGCACAATTATGTTTTCTAAAGGTTCCCACATCAAAATCATCTATTTCTCCAAATATCCAAAATGTCTTGGACAATCATTCCAAGGTATTTGAGACTCCCAAAGGTCTCCCACCTATTCTTGATCATGATCATGCTATTCATTTGATTCGAAGAAGTGTTCCTCCAAACATGAGGCCTAACAGATATCCCTATGCCCAAAAGAGTGAAATTGCACATATGGTTGTAGAAATGCTAGAGGCCAGTATAATTCAACCTAGTCAAAGTTCTTTCTCTGGTCCAGTAGTATTGGTGCACAAGAAGGATTAGTCACGGTGCATGTGTCTGGATTATAGGGAGCTCAAAAAGATCACTATTAAAGATAAATTTCCCACTCCTGTCATTGATGAATTATTGGATGAATTGCATGGATCAATTTACTCCACCAAGTTGCATCTTCGTTTAGGATATCATAAAATCATAACGAAGACTAAAGACATTCTAAAAACAACATTTAGAACTCATAAGTGTCATTATGAATTTATGTTCATGCCTTTTGGCCTTACCAATGCACCTTCTACATTTCAAGGCTTGATGAATTCCATTTTCAAACCCACCCTTAGAAAATTTGTGTTAGTATTTTTTGATCATATCCTAATCTACATAGATTCTTTGAAGGATCATGTTCGAAATGTTGACAGGGTATTCAAACTATTGGAGGAGAAACAATTATATGCAAAAAGCTCCAAAGGTTTCTTTGGAGTACAAGAGGTGGAACATCTCGGTCATATTGTAACTCATGAAGGTGCTAAGGTATACGCTAGCAAAATCAAAGTCATTTAAGGAATGGAAAATCCCCACATCCATAAAGAATTTGTGAGGATTTATCAAGTTGATAGGGTATTATCGCAAGTTTGTTAAGAATTATGGGAGAATAGCAGCACCTTTAACAAGATTATTGAAGAAACATACATTTTCATGGACTCCAGAAGCAACGAAGGCCTTTGAACATCTTAAAGAGGCAATTTGCCAAGCATCGGTGTTAGCTACATCGGACTTGACAAAAACCTTTATTGTGGAATGTGATGCCTCAAGAAATGGAATTGGTGTTGTTTTAATACATGAAGAAAGACCCATTTCTTTCGAAAGTCATCCAATCAAAGGAAAGTATTTACAAAGCTATTTATGAGAAGAAAATGTTGGGAATACTACATGCACTTAAGAAATGGCAACCCTACCTAATGGGAAGACACTTCAAGGTAAAAAAGGATCATGATAGTCTTAAATACTTTTCGGAACAAAGATTATCTTCAGAAGAGAAGCAAAAATGGGTCACAAGGATGTTGGGTTATGACTTTGAAATCATCTACAAAAGTGGAAGCAAAATGTTGTGGTAGAAGCACTCTCAAGAAAGGATGAGGATGTGGAAGCATTACTTTGCACCATTTCTACTATCCAACCAAATTGGATAAACAAAGAAAGGGATGAATCGAAGAATGACGAAGAAGTGTGGGCACTCATTCAAAAGATACAACAAGATCCTAGTACATCTGATACATTTAGCTGGAAAAATGATTCGTTATGGTAAAAAGATTGCTTATACCTAGGTAAGAATTCCCAACTCAAACAAAATATTCTTATGGAATTGCACACTTATCCCTTAGGAAAGCACTCAGGATTTTTAAAAACTTACCACAAGGTTAAGAATGATTGTTTTTGCGATGGCCTTAAATCAGAGATTCAAAATTTTGGGCAGAATGTTTGGTTTTCCAACAAAATGAAGTTGAAGCAATTAAGACCCCAGGTTCATTACAACCTTTATCCATTCCAAGACAACATTGGGAGGAGGTATCAGTGGATTTTATTGTAGGTTTACGCAAGTCCAAAGGAAAGAGTGTCATCAGGGTGGTAGTTGGCTAACTTACCAAGTATGGACACTTTTTTGCATTATCTCATCCATTTAAAGCTAGTATAGTTTCTACTGCATTTATGGAAACAATTCAAAAGCTACATGGAAACCCAAAGATTATTGTAAGCAACAAAGATCCCATTTTCACTGGAAATTTTTGGACAAAATTATTTTCTTGTCTTGGTACTCAGTTAGCTCATAGCTCACCTTATCATCCTCAATCTGATAAAAAAATTGAGATAGTAAACAAATGTTTGGAAGGATATCTTCGTTGCTTTGTCTCTAATAAACAAACACAATGGGTGAAATGGTTGCCTTTGGCTGAATGGTGGTATAACACTTCCTTCCATACTGCAACAAAAATGACCCCATTTATGGCACTTTATGGATATCATCCATCATCTATCACATGATATTTAAGAAAAAAATCTAAGATTCAAGCAGTGCAATATCACATCGAGCATCAACAACAAGTTATCCAACTCTTAAAGGATAACTTCACTTTGACGCAAAATAGAATGAAACAACATGCAGATAAACATCGCAGTGAAAGATGTTTTGATGTAGGTGACTGGGTATTCCTATGACTATAACGATATAAAGAAATGTCCCTCAAGCAAGCTAAGAAGGATAATAAACTATCACCAAAGTATTATGTTCCATATAAGGTGTTGCAAAATATTGGTAGTATGGCATACAAATTGGAGCTTCCTGCAGCTTCCCAAGTGCACCCAGTTTTCCATGTTTCATTCTTAAAAAAGCTTATAGGTGACAAGCTCCTGGTTCAAAAAATATTGCCATAACTTTACAAGGAAGGAAAAATCATATTGGAACCTGAAGCAGTCACAAAAAAAGGAACTCGACAGCTATGAAATCGATCAATTTCGGAGTATCTCATCAATTGGAAGAAACTACCCACTGAAGATTCCACATGGGAGGATGAGCATTTTATACAGAGGCATGCAAAACTACTCAAGTGTTGAGGACAACACTTTTCTAAATGAGAGAGGCATGTTAGGTCCCTATATTATCCCATTATTATTGTCATTGTAGCACTTATCATTATTATTGTTATTTCGGCTTTGATTATATTTGGTGAGCACCAGTATTGCAGCAAGAATGTTGCAACTCCTGGGTTGACAACTTTACCTTTATTAACCCACTAGTTAGTAACAAACTTGGAAGCGTCGATGCTATATGCACGAGTACTAGTTCTCATTGCAGGTTGTCACTTGGTCAGCCGACACGAGATCACTAGGAGCTCAAGCCAACTTCTATAGATTTCAGAAGAAGCTCTATGTGTGATGAAAGGAAAGAAAGATTACTCTACAGATGCTATTCTAACTGCAGAAAGGAGAAAGACTGGAATGTAAAGCAAAACCTAGTAAACCCTAATTAACAAGCTAATTCTATTTTTGCCAAAAACACTATGAAAACCATGAAAGAAATTCCATTACCTACTCAAGGAAGTAAACAACATATAACCATGTTATTTCTAGAAGTAAATAAGCAAAAAACATATTTTTGGATTTTTATGTGTTTTTATGTGAATTTAACATGCATCTAATTTATTGTGTGTGAGTGTGGTAGGGAACATGTGGCATTAGAGGGCGGTTTTGGAGCTTGGGAGATGTAGTATGGTGTGGATGGGTCCTATGAGGTCTTACATGGCCTTCTATAGGCTTTTCCCACACTCATCCTTCAAAATAAAGCCTACAGGAAAAACTACAGGAGGAAAACATGGAAACTACAAGAGGCCTATAGGAGGAGGCCAAGAGCAAATTTTGTTGTTTTGAGGGTGTGAGAGTGGGTGGAAAATGTGGATGAAGCTTGTAATGAGGCAATAGGGTGCCTAAGGTCTACCATGAATCACCAAGAGAGAGAAAGATGATTGGGTTTGCTCAAGGAGAGAGGAAGAAGTTCTATGAAAAATGCAGGAAACTAGGTAAGAATTGAGGTGAGGTTTGGGAGATCTATAGGGCATGGATCAGATGGAGGGTGTGATTTTTGGTAAGCTAGCCTACTTCTGGAAGAGATCTACTGTATCGAAACTGACAGTAAATCAAGGAAGTCAAGCAACCAATGAAATGAGTGCATCCTAGGAAAAATAGAGCTTTACATTAAAATGGTCGAAACTATGATGTAAATAAAAGCAAAACTGGACTATCAACCTACTAGAGAGCTGCAAACACTAGAAGTCCTAGGAATGAAGAAAATCTGTTTTTTGGGGCAGCAAGAGAGTCTTTGCCTCAAATCATGGTCCCAGAGGGAGGAAGAGTGGCCAAGGCATTGTTGCTAGCCTTTTGAATCTTCTCTAATAATTTCTTAACCTACTATAGAAAGAACAAATGGAAACAACCTACTAAATCATCAAAAGCAACTTATTCTTAACCGTACGAGAAATACATCTAACAACAAACTAATCTACAAACTAAAGTAAAGAATAAAAAAACAAGTAAATAGAAGCTTGGCTGCTTGGATTGGGCCATAACCCAAGAGCTTCAACCCTTTGAGGTAACTCAGTGCTAGCTCAAAAAGGATTCCATCTTCATTATCAAAAAATAGCAAGATTACATAAAACTGTCATAAAATAGTAAGCTCGAAATTTTAGTAGAGTTTACACAAGCAAAAAAAATTCGACCCTAGTGAAGCCCTAGGCCTCTCTACTTATACATCTGAAGCTACCAACAACTTCCTTGAAATGAGGGAGGCTTGGCTCCCAAAACTCAAGATAACTATCAATCATCTTCCACTTGCTCGGCTGCCTTCTAGTGCATGATTCGACTGCTTGTACTCCGAGCTGAATGAAGGGGAATTCGAAATGAGGAGAAATAAATGAGGGGGATTCCATCCTATAAGTCCTCTTCTTTGTCTACTTCAAGTTATTGCTGCAGTTTGACCACTAGATCCTTGACTTTGACCACGAAATCCAGAAATAATCTGCATTAAATACATGTTAGACCACATGACATAATAACTAACTCAACTCACCCTATAAGCATAAATATAATCAAAAAATCATACAATAAGCTATGAGAATGGTTGATTTGACTAGGTTAGGAGGTAAAATGAGCTCATATCATTACCCATTTATAAGGCTCATTATCACCCCCCTACTAAAGGTGTTTCTCATCCTCTGATCAACCTAGTCAATCTGTTGGTCTTTCATGGCCCTGGTGGCCTCCCTAGCATTCCATGCTTATAATGTGGTCTTCTCATGTTCTCCATAAAATCTTGCCTTTCTGTCTATTTCCTTCCACTTCTCCTTCTCTTCTTCTTCTCTTCTACCTTCCAGCATGCCTAATATGAGTGGAGGACTCAGTTTGATGCCAATCCAGTTGACCTCTTATTTTGTCTCTTCAACTCTCCCATCCTCTATTTCTCTTCTTTCGTCCTTCCTCTCTCGCTCTTCTATGTCACCACTGGCTTCATCTTCTCCTCCTTGTTGTTCTCCCTCCTCACTGATAGCAGGACTGACATCATAGGTCAATTCCTTGATGTCATCCTCAGTTGTCATATTTCTAAAAACATCCCATGCTATAGGGATTGTAAGGGTATGGAGGGCTTCTTCTACTAGGATATGTATTAGGCCATGGTGAGCTAGTTGCTATGAATTTCCTTTTTGTACCTTGGTGGTGGAGTCAATGAGGGATTGAAGGAGAAAGTAAGGGATACTGAGCTTTTGATGTGCTGGGGTATCCATCCCATATCTCAATTCTTGGAGGATTCTGAAATGATATCCATAAACAATGTTGTGTCTCCCCTCACAAGAAATGTATTTGATCACTTGGTAGCTAACCTCATCCCAAGGATATGGTACACTGGCCCTCCTAATTCCATTTTTGTCTTTAACACAGGTTTCATTATCTTGGAAAAATTTCCTCGCAGCCTAGCTAATTATTTTCTCATCTTTACTCTAAGGTAGCCCAAGAGGAAGGGTAGTGACCCTACTGATGAATCCAAGGGTTATTTCAATGGAGAGGCCTCTAATGGTTACAGTAGCATGAGTTATTGTGTGAGGGACCAGAGAGATAGCAAATTCATGGGCAATTTCATCATCAAACCCTCTAAACTTCTCAAAGAAATTCATTCAGTTTGCCCTTGTAAATATTTTCACCACCTGAGGATGTGCATTGAGTCTAGTGGACTTAGTGGGATCTTTTCTCATAAACCCTCCCTATCATATTGCCTGTACTTCTTTTGAAAAACCAAATATATAGGTGGAGACAAAGAATTTTGAGTGAAATAGAAAAACAGAGGGGACTGTGTTTTAAAAAAAAAAAAGAATCTTTTTTATGTATTTCTACCCTCTTAAAGACTCATTTTATCTTCAATTTGAGACCAAATATTTCACATTTTGATATTCAACAGAGGGAATTCATGAACCCTACCTCTTTAGACTGAAATTCATGCCAAAAATCACGTTTCCTCCCTTCAAAATGACTCATTTCCCCTCCTATAAAAGCCCCTTGTCCCTCTTGTAGATTTCCTGTAGGTGCTTCTGTAGAAAACCTGTAGGGTTCCTGTAGAAGATGTCGAGAGCAAAAATATGGAAGAAATTGATGGAGGATGGTGGATATGAGGTTGTGGGGGCATAAGAAGACTGTTGTGTGGCTGGGTTACGAGGAGAAACTGAAGAAAAGGTGGTGAGAATGCACAGGGAGGAGTGCTCATTACCTTTTATGGTTGTTTTCGGTTATGAACGCCGAGCTGGCAAGGTGTACGTTGCCCAGATTAGGACCGTTGGTCCCCACCTACTTGGTCATCATGAACCCACTCATAATCATCCCCTCGTTACTACATTGGAGGTAACTCTTCCTCCCACTACCTGTCCTTCACATATTTTTCTTGAGTTGACTGTGCGCACACGTGGGTGATATCTCTATTAAGTGGAGTAAATTAAATGAAGGTGGCCAAGTTAACTAGCCATATTTCCCTCTTTCAATTTCAACCATCTCATTTCCTTTGTATGATTCCTAATTACACAAATGCAGATAGAGGAGTGACTTAGCTACTTACATATAATCCAAGTGTATTTGCTTTCATCGATTGTGAGGTGTTGTGGCTTTCTCTGCTGCATGCCTTCATTTTCCCTCATGCATGTTGTCTCTGCTTGCTGATGTGTTTTTGTAGGTTCTTCTTTTGCCGGAGTTGAGCTACATGTGCCTTTTCAACCTTCAGATGTGTTGTCCCTTGCTGTTGGTGCTGGACTTCTATGGGATCAGCTGCTACAGGAATTCCTACATGAACTCCTATAGCTGCTTCTCCCCTTGAAACTTTAGCTATTTCCCTATGGTTGGAGCTTGAGAATGATGCCAGAGGTGGAGATGAATGATGGAGGGATAGTAGATAAGCTTCAGGTTAAGTTAATGGTGCCTTTTCCTCCCTTTTTTTTTTTTTTTTCAAAACTGAAAAATTGTTTTCTGTATTTTTTCTTGGAAAGGAAAAAAAAAATAATGATGCTTGGAGTGTGATGCAGCCTTGGAAATGATGGCAAGGAGGTTTGAAGATGGTAAGAGGGATTATAGATTCCTCATGAAGCTTT
The DNA here is from genome assembly GCA_031772625.1 of Pinus tabuliformis. Taxonomy (NCBI): domain Eukaryota; kingdom Viridiplantae; phylum Streptophyta; class Pinopsida; order Pinales; family Pinaceae; genus Pinus; species Pinus tabuliformis. The sequence continues at coordinate 1,250,409,539 of CM062805.1, read as the reverse complement.
TTTTTTCCCTCAAACTACCTCCTGTAGACACTTTTGGCTCTCTGTAATTCCTACAGGAGTCTCCTATAGAAAAAACAGAGCCTCCTGTAGGAAACACAGTTTTGGAAGAAGAGGTACAGTGGGGTGAAAGAGATGCCAAAAATGATGGAGGAAGGTGTGGAGAAGATGAGATAGTTGTTGGTATGAATGTGAGGGTCCCCTTGGCCCCTCCAAGGGAGATTTTCACCTTAGTTTCCTGACCTGGGTGCCTCCATGGGAGTTTTTCACCAAGGGATCTTATTCTTTTCCCTTTTCCTTTGACATCACTGGGCCGCCTCAGAAGAGGTTTTCAACCCAATGATGGGACTCAAGCGCCTCATGGAGGTTTTCACTTGAGTCCTTATTTTTTCTCTTTTTTCTTCGGTGATTGGATGAAGTGGAAGCGAAGACATGCTCCACTACCATCACTATTTTATTCAAATCTTCAATAAACTCTCGCTTAGAGAAGGGTTTCTTGTAGACTTTCAACCGATGTCCATTGAGAAGCATGGGGATGGCTTCATCATCAATGGTTCTGATCAGAACTGAGCCATTTTCATTGCATTTCTCCACAGTGTAGGGTCCCAGCCATCTTGTCCTCAGCTTGCCTTTGAAATCCTTGTATATTGAATCATAGAGTAGTGCCCAATCTCCCTCTTTGAATTGCTTCTCCCTGATATTTCTCTCATGCCATATCTTTCTCTGAAGCTGAACTACCTTTGTATGGAGAATGGCTTGTATTCATACAATCCATTGAACTGAAGTAATCTCTCCTTCTGTGCCTGGTTGAGGTCTAGGTTGAGCTAAGTTTCCATCCTTAGGGTATTGAATTCGAACTCTATTGACAGCAAAGCCTTCTCTGCTTCCTCTTGTTTTCTTTTGATATGTAAGGTATCCATTTGCATGGCAAGAGTCTACAACATCTCACTCTTGAAGTCTTCCAGCATGTTTCCAATTTCACCTTTAATTGATGAATTGGAAGAAGAGGTGCTAGCTATTGGTTGACTCCCCCTACCTTTCTTTCTAGTTGCTCTATAATGGTTTCTAAAAACAACCTTTATGTCCTCATAGGATAGTTGGTAGATGTCTCCCCCGACTAGTAGATGGAGGGTATCTAAAGGTCTTCCCAAATTCCCCTGAGCAGGACCATCTTTAGAGACTCAGGGTCAAGTGTACACCTTGCCCTTTTGTGACTGAGCTAGAACCTCTCCTCATAGTCTTCCAGGGACTCATCACTTCCTATGGTCATTCGGAAGATTTCTTCTATAGTATATTTTGACCTACAATAGTCTCGATACTTGTTGTTAAAGGCATGCTACATCTGAGCCCAACTTATGATGCTATTGCCAGGTAATCCCATGAACCAATGCAGTGCTCCGTCCTTGAGAGTAGAAGGGAACAGTTTCAACTTTTGCTCATCTTCTCCATAGTCATAAGTTTGACAGATGACAACAAACTCGAACAAGAAGGTGTCAGGATCTTCTGTAGTCGAACCATGGAAGTGAGGTAGGACTGAAGGACTTATATTCTTCATTTTGGTGTCCCCATTGCTCTCCTGAATGGGGAAGGTACCCTTTATTCTGTCTCCATTTCCCCTAACATTTCTATTTTCAGCCATTGGCTGTAGAGGAATGTTTTCTTCTTCTTCTTCCCCCATAGGTTCTCCAAATATGTCTAGATGTTCACCTATGGGTTCTTCTCTATTGCAGCCACCGAAGAAGAGAGAAGGTTGGCTGTGTGAAGTAGTGGGGGTGTTGGGAAAATTTTTTCCTAAGTTATCTCTACTCCTATGAGGCATCAAAGGAAATATTTTTGGTTGGTTTTTTGTTTCTTTTACCCCACACTGAAAGTACCTGTAGAAACTGAAGTTGTGATTGAACAAAACAAATTGCAACTAGTTGAAATGAACTTGCTAAATGGAAATTTGCAGAATTGAAAAGGAAAGCAAGGAAATGCAAAACTGAAAGAAAAGAAATGACTAGTCTACTTTTACCGAAATAAACTATTAGTAGAATGTTGCAATAGGAAATAGAAGAAAGAGTAATCATAGAATACTCTGATGCTTCCCCAGTAATGGCACCAAAAAGTGGTGAGCACTAGTATTATAGCAAGAATTCTACAACTCCTGGGCTACCAGCTTTACTTTTATCAACCTAGTAGTTCATAACAAACTTGGAAGCATCGGCGCTATATGCATGAATACTAGTTCTCACTGTAGGTTGTCACTTGGTTAGCTGGCACGAGATCACTAGGAGCTCAAGAAAACTTCTATATATTTTAGAAGAATCTCTATGTGTGATGAAAGGAAATAAATATTACTCTACAGATGCTATTCTAACTACAGAAAGCAGAAAGACTAGAATGTAAAGCAAAACCTAGTAAACCCTAATTAACAAGCTAATTCTACTTTTGACAAAAACATTATGAAAAACATGAAAGAAATGCCATTACCTACTCAAGAAAGTAAACAACATCTAGCCATGCTATTTCTGGAAGTAAATAAGCAAAAAACATATTTTTGGATTTTTATGTGAATTTAACATGCATCTAATTTATTTTGTGTGTGTGTGGCAACGAACAGGTGGCATTAGAGGGTGGTTTTGGAGCTTGGGAGGATGTCAGATGGTGCGGATGGGTCCTAGGAGGTCTTAGGTGGCCTTCTAGAGGCTTTTCCCACACTTGACCTTCAAAATAAAGCCTACAAGAAAAACTACAGGAGGAAAATAGTGTCAGGCGGAAAGAGTCGATTGTGCGGACACAACCAACCTCCCTAGGAGCCTAAGACTCTCTAGTGACAAACAAGAAAAACAAGAGAAATCCTTCTCTAAACATGCATTTACTATATAAGAAATAAAGTGTTTAGATCCTACCTTTAGTCCAACGCTGTTGTAGCAGTCCGGCTCCGCTGATCCGGATGAGCTCCTCCTTCACTTTGAATCCTGCATCCACTAACAATCAAACGATTAAATAGCACTTGATAATCTCATAGAATAAAACATATTTAACACATAGACCAAGGAGTACATGAAACAACTCATAAATAACAAGTTATTGAGAAGAATGGACTCATTTGCATTAATAGGTAACAAAAGGAACAATTACAACCTGAGCCTTGGTGTTGTGCAAGTCCCTCCCAGGGTCCATCAAGAGTTCTCCTTTACTTTGACAAAGCTCACCCACTTCCAAATAGAACAAGAAAAGATGGCAATCTCTCCTCACAAGCTTCTAAATGGGAGTCCTAATTCCTGCAGCATCTACCCTTAGAAATGTTTAGCTTCCAACCTCCCCTCCTTCTGGCCCAATACCTGTATTTATAGTGCTCAAGAGGAAGTTAATCAGGTCCACCATCAATGGGATAATCCCCTCTTTGGATGGGATAGCTCCCTTATTGATGGGATAAGTTCCTCTTTGGTAGGGGTACATGAACCATCTGGAGGCGCTCAATACACGTCGAACAACCTTCTAGAATGCTCTAGAAATGACCACAAGTAACTTTTTAAAGATGAAACTTGCACATTTTGACCTTTACAGGGGGACGCACTTGCCCCTTTATATACAGAGCGTCCAAGGACGCAGCTTTTGTGAAAATTGAGTGCGTACCCGCAGGTAAGGTTGAGAGAACCTGCGTACCCAGAGATAAATACATTTATAAAGACTTTCTCTCTTTTTGGAGTTTGACATGGAGAGCAGAGGCATAAGACTTGCCTAAGAGGATAGCATGACTGTTGATAGAGCCATACTAACTGTAAATAGCCATGGTGACATTTTTTAGTGTAACAAATAGGTACAATGTAGGGTCCATGCCACATAGGAACGAATTTTCCAGCACCTAGCTTATCGTTAGCTTGATCATATAATTGCTTGTAAGCTCAGTCATCATGATGTTTCGAAAATGGCTCCCATGGTCAGTGATGATTGCTTGTGGGACACCAAACCTAGTTATAATATGATTGAATACGAAAACTGCAGCTGTTTTGCTGCTTGCGTCGAATGTAGGCATCGCCTCGGCCCATTTAGTAAAATAATCAACCGCGAGGATGATATACGCATGCCCCCCCGGCCGAGTGAGGGTTACAAGTAATAAAATCGATACCCCATTTGACGAATGGACCAACAACAATTATAGGGTGGAGAGGAGCAGGTGGTGTGCGCATCTTGCGATCAAACACTTGACAGTTGTGGCACTTCCGGACTGCAATGATACAATCTTTAAACATGGATGGCCAGAAGTAGCCAGCGCGCAACACCTTCTGAGTTGTGGCATACCCAGACATATGACTGCCACATGCTCCAGAGTGACAATCATTCAAAATCCTCTCAGCCTCTTCGTGAGTTAAGCAACGTCGAAAAACTAAGTCTGCCCCCCGGTGATAAAGTGTATCTCCAATAATCTTGTATTGCTGGGATTGAAACCGAATTTTTCGACGTTTCGACTTTGAAGCTTCAGCCCGAAAGGTTTGGGTTTGGAGATAGATGATTATATCCCCGTACCATGGATCTAAAGTACTGATAAGAAACAAAGATTCGTCCGCAATGGACTCCTCTGCCATAGTTTCTGTGTCAGCATGCGGGAAATCACACATCAATTCCGCAAAAACTAAGGATTTCTTAGACTTGGACTTCTCAAACTCCAAGTCGAACTCTTGCAGGATAACAATCCATTTAGATTACTTTCCCCCTAGCAGTTGTTTTGTCAAAATATAAATCATAGGGTTGCAATCCGAAATGACTGTAGTTTTACGGAGAAGAATGTAGTGACGAAAACGCTGGACAGCTTGAACGGCTGCCAGGACCAATTTATCCACATGCGAATATTTTAGATCAGTGGGGTTTAAGGTCCTACTAAGATAATATATCACATGTTCCGCTCCGAATTCATCTTCTTGAACTAACACCATTCCAATGGTGGAATGCGAAGCTGCGAGGTATAAGAAGTAGTCCTGGTTGTAGTTGGGAGGATGCAACAACGGTGCATGGGTCAACGCGTGTTTAAGGGCATCAAAAGATTGTTGGGCAATCTCGTCCCAAAAGAATTGAGTGTTCTATTTCAACAACCGTGTAAAACCTTTAGTGACCTCGGCGTAGTTTGGAATGAATCGGCGTAAAAGTTCGCTTTCCCTTGCAAACTTTGGAGTTGGCGCAAACTCGAAAGAGGAGGCAATTTGATGATAGCTTCGACCTTCGAGGGATCGACGCGAATGCCGGCTTTTGAAACAAAAAATCCCAGCAATCGACCCGTCTCTATACAGAACACACACTTGTGGGGATTCAACCGAATTCGATAATGCCTGCACCTCATAAAGATTGCTCGTAAGTGGACAAGGTGATCAGCTCGATGTAAAGAATGAGCAGGCAAATCATCGAGGTACAGTTGCACAATGTGCTTGATGGCATGAAATGCATAAGACATCGCCCGTTGAAAAGTGGCTCCGGCGTTCTTAAGCCCAAAAGGTAATTTGCAATAAGCAAATGTCCCCCATGGACAAATGAATGTCGTTTTTGGTTGGTCGGCAAGTAGAATATTGATTTGATTATAGCCCGAAAAACCATCCATGAAGGAAAACATTTCACTTCCGGCACAATCATCAATAATTTGATCGATATAAGGCGTAGGATAGTTGTCTTTTGGACAAGCTCGATTTATATCCCTATAGTCGATACAGATTCTTATTGTTCCTTGTTTCTTATTGACCGGAACAATATTCGATACCCAATCCGTGAACGAGATTGGATAAATGAAACCTGCTTTCAACAGCTTTTCGACTTCTGCTTTAATCACAGCCGCTTTCTGAGGGTGAATCTGACGCAACCGTTGCCGGATGGGTTTAGCATCCGGGTAGGTCTTTATTTCATGAACAACAATGGCAGGGTCGATTGCCGGCATTTCCTCGTAAGACCAGGCAAACACATCACAAAATTCTTGGAATAGGGCCTTGTAAGTTCGGATTTCATCTTCTGTACATAAGGCACCTATATGAATGTTTTCCTCAATTCTGGGCTTCACTGAAATATCAATGGGAATAGTGCGAGAAATATTCCCGAAATTCAACTCTGAATCAGAATGTTTCGTTCCTCCACTTTAACCGTCTCGAGTGAAGTGAACCCCCCGGAAAATCCAAGTGAGTCTAGCGGACGTCTGCTCCAGGTACAGTGGGATCTTCCCTCCACCGTCACCTCGGTAGAATCCTAAAGATAATGGTCACTAAGGTTACCAATCGCAACAAATGCACCTGGGGGAACAGTCTACACTCCGACAACACGCAAGGGCAGAGTATCAAGCTCAATCCCCTTGCCGGTTCCTTGACAATAATCCAAGGTTTACCGACAAGTGACCCCTGGCTCCTCGACAATGGTTAATCTGAGGATTACCATTTGTAATACGTGCGTGTCTGGCGTCGTTGCCAACGAGGGGGGATTGATCCCCTCACTGGTTCGGACACGAGCTCGTGCTTCTCCTTTAAGAGGAGCTTTCCCAGAGTACAAATGAGACAATTGGATTTATTCTATCACAAGATAAGCTACTTGTTTGGTTTTATTGTCTTCGAGAGTTAATTACTCTCCTACTCCAAGACACTAGCCTGATCTAAATTGGTGTTTCAGAGCCCTAGTAAATAAAAGTTACTACGTTGTTTTTACTTTAAGCGTTAATTTTATGGTTTTTCTTAAAGACAGAAGGTAGCGGAAGTGAAACCAATGGTGTGTAGACTCGACTCAAACCACTACAAAAATGCACCTAAGATGATTTACGCTACTTTTCTCTTTCAATGAAATTCTTAACTAAGAGAGTTGAGAAATGCAAATTTTATAGAAAAAAACTTTCTTAGTAAAGACAATCAAAGAAACAATTCTCTTTATATTTCCAAGCATACAAACATGACCAGTCCTTACGTGCACGAAAAACTCTTTTTCTTTCAAAACTCTTCAAATCTACTTGAAACAAAACTTTTCAAAGGAGATGTTTTTGTATTTTCTCTTATTCAATAAAGCATATAAATCTATTTTAACGAAAATCAATCTCAAAAGCTATAAAATCTATGAAAACTTTACTTACAAGCAAATCAAAAAGGAAATTACTCTAAGCAAACCTAACGAGGCAAAAGCCTACAAGGATGATTCTAGGTTGTTTTACTTGACCAAAATCAAATCAAGGACCAGCTAATGTGTAGAACCTCTATTTTACACCCATTTGTCTACCATTTTCCTTCACTTTTCCTTATCTTTCCTTCACTTTTGCCTCATTTCCACCATAAAACCTCTCAGATCATTACATTCAGTGTCAATAAGCATGATCAAGCAAGTTTGCTAATGGATGATTATTTGTTTAGTTTTTTTGACATACTTACAGGATCCCGCAGCTATCTGATGATCCCGCAGCTATCTGGAGATCCTGCAGCCATTTTGTTAAACACTATGATCCACGTGTCAGATTGCTAGACGGGCCACATGGGCACCTAGATATCATCATGGTCGAGGTTCCTATCCTATTGTTTCAACCATACACGTCACCTTCAGCCATGGTCAAAGCAGGTTTAACCACGGTCAACTCAAAGTGGTTCAACGGTGTTTGAAGGCTGTTCGGTCACGGCATCTCCAATAGCGATTTGTCCAAGTTCTGAAGGCGATAGGGAACGCAATCCAACCAGGATTTATGATCCATGATGACAGGAACCATCAAACTCGTTATGCAACCGTGATGTGTCAAAACAGACCTTTAATACGCATGACTGTCTTTCGTTTTTCTGTTAACTAGTTGTACACGTAGATAGGTTAGAAAAGCCTATAAATTGATGCGTCTGCGTACGCTCAAAAGACTTTTGATTGGTAATATTTTGCTGTACTGTGTTGAATTAAGGAGCGGTTGTAAACTCTGTTTTTTTCCAGCACTCTATTTTGTGACCTGTTGCAAATGGAGTAATAAATACAAGCACTGTTTTGAAGTTTCCAGCTATTTGAAGTCTTTTATGGTTGAATGGACAGAGGGCCCCTGCCCATCTCAGCCTTTTGTAGAGTATTTCTTGTGCAGCATTTTATCATTTCCTTATTTGCTTTCTTGAAAATGTATAGTTTTGTTTACTTGTCTTCTTTTATTTTCAGCTGATCAGTGTTATCTTTTGCAGGTTCCTTTTTGCCCGGGATTTATTTTTATATGTGTTGTGTTTGCTTTGCAGCTGATGGTATTTTAAGTTGACAATTCAAGTGTTGTTTTTGCCTTTATAGCTAGTTTTTAAATTTATTTCTCAAAGAGCTGTTTACATATATGTATGATCTTCATCATAAGCTAACATCTTTCAAGATCAAAATATTACTAACTTGCAGCTTGTTTGGGTACTTTTTGGACTGTTTTTAAACTACTTTCTTTCCTTACTTTACACAGTACATGTGTTTTGAAGTATTGAGTTAGAAAGAGTAAATCATTACCACTAGTCTTTAAAGTAAAAGTTTTGATTTTAAAGTGTTTCCTAGACTATTTCCTCACTACTTTCTAATCATGCTTCCCATAGTACATATGGCTGAAGTAGAGTATTAGGAATAGCAAATTATTATCATTAGTCTTTCAAGCATATTTTTCTCACTTTTATAATTCCACTTAAGCTACTTTCTTTCCGTGCTTTACACAGTACATGTGCTTTGAGGCATTGAGTTAGAAAGAGATCATCTTTCATTCTTGGGTTCTAAAAGTGATTCTTTTTCCTTTATTTGGCAACAACTTGAACGGTGTCTAGTGCCATTGGTAGTGGTCATTTGCTTTCAAGTTTATTTCAAGTCATTTCAATTTCATTAATTCATTCCAAGCATTTCCTTTCAAGCAAATAGTTAGAAATCACTCAACACACACTTCCACTCATTTAGAATTCACTCTACACACACACCATCACTCACTTGTGTATAAATTCTCATTCCATCTAGGAACATAATTAAACCGCAACAACACCCCCCAACGATAAGAAAAACTCTAAGAGGATACTTAAGTACATATAGTACACCTTCACTTCATCAGCTTACGAGCCCCGGGTTGACAATAAATACTAGCAATTTAGCTAACACTAAATTGACTAAACATTTTGGCGCCGTTGCCGGGGAAGTGAAATTAAGTAGCCATATTCTTAGAAGAAAAAATATAAAAAAAACAACAACTTCAAGGAAAGCAATTAATAACCTATCTAAGTATGCTCTCCTCTTGCACTTTGAAGTGATCTGGAGGATCAGAAAGGAGAAAGTTATTAATCTAATAGTTTCTTAAGTATGCTCTCTTCTTGCACCTAGAGTGAACTGGAAGATCAGAAAAGGAACTATTTAACTTGACTTGAGGATAAAATAAAAATGACATGCATAGAGCTAGAGATTCTAGGGGAAGGTTTTTAGCTAGAGCTCGAAGTTCAATTTTTACAAGTCCATCTGCTTCAAGAGATAGACAAGAGATACCTCCCTTATCTCCAACCGAAACTCCTAGTCCTGAAATTCAAGAACCAAGAGTTGACTCTCCTATACCTTCTATTGAGTTTGAACTAGGAAGAGACTCTTCTCTTTCCCCTACCAGACAACCAATTGTAATTGAGGAAATAGACTCACCTGAAGAGGAAGGAGAAATCTCTTCTCATTCACCCTTTGTAGAAGAACCAGAAGATTTTGAAATCCCTAGGAGAATCATCATGGCAGAAGAAGAAGGAGGCGGTAGAGGTAGAGGTAGAGGAGGAGGAGGAAATAACAATAACAATGGAGGAGGTAGAGGTCCCATTGGAGGAAATAGAGATGGGGATAACACATTTGGGTTTCCCATTGTTGATGAGGACTCCCGAGCCACCATGAAAAACATATCACCATCCGTCCTCCCAAATTTTCATGGATTAAGAACTGAGGACCCTGAAACATTCTTGTTTGAATTTGAAGTTGTGTGTCGAACTTATGACTATCTGGATGATACTCAGAAACTCAAACTGTTCCCATCAACATTAAAAGATCAAGCTTTGAAATGGTTCATGGGATTAGTTACTTAGTCCATTAGGACCTGGGATGAAATGAAACAAACCTTTTTGGATAGGTATTTGGACTATTGTATGCCTACTGATCATAAGGGAGAAGTTTTTAAAATGATGCAAAAAGAAGATGAGAGCTTAGAAGATTTACTTGAGAGATTTCAATATAATCTAAAAAGAGCAAAAATGAGCACCTTGGATGAAGAGACCTTAAAAGCCCTCTTATTAAAAGCCATTAGGGATGAGTGGATAGATATCTTAAACATGATGGGGAAAGGGGATATTTCTCAACTCCCTCTCAGTGAGATAGCAGAACTATGTACCCATCTCTCAAGAGGCAAATCAAAAACTCAAAAAGGGCCTAGAGATCCTTCTCTCCTTAGGGCAAATAAATCTGCAACAGGATCAGTGAGTAGGGCTGAAATTGGTAATATGCTAGATGAATTTAAAACTGACATCTTAGGGAGTCTTAGTGAACAAATTGATACCCTTAAGATTCAGAATAAACAAAAGGCAGAAGCCGAGGCTATGACCATTTTTTGCCCGAAGTGTAGAAAGAAGCATGCTTTAAGGGAATGTCCCTTGGAAGCACAAGTTGTGGAAACCTGTGTAATTTGCTCAGAAACCCATGAGACCAAGGAATGTCCTTCAATCCCTGGCCTCAAAGCAGTCTTTCAAGAAGATCCAAGTACGCTTGAATCTCTTTGTTTTGTTGCAAGGAAACCTTGGCAGGGGCAGCAAAATCAAGGGTCTAACAACTCTATGAATTTCCAGCCCCCACCAAATTGGAATCCTTGGCAACAACCTTGGTCACAACCACAAAATCCTTTCCAAGCATGGTTGCAAAGCATGCAAATGCAAAATCCTTATGGGAGATTTGCCCAATTCTATCAATATCCTCAATCCTTTCAGAATCAGCAAGCTCCCCAACTTCCAAATCAAGGTCAACAATTGTCATTACCATTCCCTCAACAACAATCTCCTCCACAAAATCAAAATTCTCAACTCTTGTTACAATCTCAGCAGAGGCCAAATCAACTTCCCTCTCAACCTCAACCAAACCCCAATAATAGGAATCCTCAAAATGCTTATGTGATGGAAGGTCAACCACTTATGGAAGGTCAACCATTCCCTACCTATATGGTTGTCCCTCTCAATGAGGTCCAACTCAGATCAGGTAGAATCTTAGACCAACCTTCTACAAGTACTCAACAACCAAGCATTTCTGAGGAAGAATCTCTCAAAGCCAATAAAGGTTCTGAAGTATCCCTTCAAAACCCAAGCATTAAAGAAAAAGAAAAAGAATCAGCTCCCTTAGTAGAGCAACCTACATCTTCAACTATTCCTCCTTTTCCTGAAAGATTGCAAATTGATAAAGGAGTGGAGAAGCAGATTTGGTTGCCTGACTATAGCTTTCTAGATGAATTAAAAAATGTCTGTATCAAGATCCCCTTGTTAACAGCCATTAAGGAGATTCCCATTCTAGCAAAGACAATAAAGGAGATGAGTTTGAAAAAAACAATAAAAAGAACCAGAGACACAAAAAGGATACATCTAGTTGGAAAAATTGCAGACATTATGATGGGTAAAATTACCATGCAAAAATATGTAGATCCCGGTAGCCCTATTGTTAAAACTCATATTAATGGGGTTGAAATCCCAAATACTTTGATTGACTTAGGAGCCGCTATCAACATTATGAGTAGACAGACCATGGATCAGTTAAAACTTCCTAATCTTCTCTTTACACCTACTTTGCTGCAACTTGCAGACAGATCAATCATTAAACCTGATGGTGTATTGGAAGACATTCCAGTCTCACTAGAATCTTGGGAGTATCCAGTTGATTTTATGATTTTAACTCCCAAGAACAATCTAGGAGGACATCCTCTTATTTTAGGAAGACCTTGGCTGGCCACAGCTGATGCTTTCATAAGTTGTAGGTCGGGAGACATGTATATATCAGATGGTAATTCTACCAAGAAATTCAACTTGTATCCTCCCGCAAAGGCAATAACAGAAATAGGAGAAGATGAGTGGATTAATGATGAGGAAACTCTTCAACCTGTTCTAACCATCTCTGAAATCAGTGAGGACAGTCAAATTCTAAATACATTAGAAAATTTTGAGGCACCTTTAGAATATGACTCTTCACAATTCCAGTTAGATGCAGATATTGAATATCTCTCCTCTAGACAAATGTCTCTCTTCTCAATGAAAGAGTTTGGTAGTTCTTCAGTTGAAATCTTTCCAGGAAAAACATTAAACATTAACAAAAACTTGGGAAGACTACAACAAGAAGAATTAACTAAACTGTTGCAAAAACATTCCACTGCCTTTGCATGGGAATATACCGACATGAAAGGAATCAACCCTAAGACTTGTATTCATCATATTTACATTGAAGAAAACAGCAGACCTATTAGGCAGCCACAAAGACGGATGAATCCAAATCTTAGGGAAATTGTGAAAGAAGAACTTCAGAAATTGCTCAAGGTAAACTTCATTTACCCCATTTCAGATAGCCAATGGGTTTCTCCCTTGGTTATAGTACCCAAAAAGAATGGTAAATGGAGAGTTTGCATTGACTATCGAGAATTGAACAAGGCAACCTTAAAGGATCATTTTCCTCTACCTTTTATTGATCAGGTATTAGACACTTTAGCAGGTAAAAAGTATTTCTCATTCTTGGATGGTTTTAGTGGTTACAATCAGATTCAGGTAGCACCTGAAGATCAAGACAAAACCACCTTTACTTGTCCTTGGGGACATTTGCCTATCGAGTACTCCCTTTTGGTTTATGCAATGCACCAGCCACATTTCAAAGGGCTGTACTAGGAATTTTCTCAGATCTGATTCATGATTGTGTAGAGGTTTACATGGACGATTTCACAGTCTATGGTAATACATTTGAAGAAGCTTTGGCAAATTTGGAAAAAGTACTGGTAAGATGTAAGGAAACAAATCTTTCTTTAAGTCATGAAAAGTGTTTTATGATGTTTACTGAAGGGATTGTTTTAGGACATCATATTTCAGGAGATGGAATCAAAGTTGATAGATCTAAAGTAGAAGTCATCTCTAAGTTACCTGTTCCAAATTGCCAAAGAGATGTTAGAAGTTTTCTTGGGTTTACTGGTTACTACAGAAGATTTATTGAAAACTTCACAAAGATAGCATCCCCTCTTTTCAAATTACTTACCAAAGATTGTGAATTTAAGTGGGATCCTGAATGTCAATCTGCCTTTGAAGCTTTAAAATCTAGAATATCTGAAGCACCCATTTTAAGGGGTCCAAATTGGAAACTCCCTTTCCACATTTCTACTGATGCTTCAGATACAGCTTTAGGAGCTGTTTTGGGACAAAAGGATTTGATCCCTTATGCCATTTATTACACGAGTAAGAATTTGACTCCTACTGAGTTAAATTATACTGTTACTGAAAAGGAGTTTCTAGCCGTTGTTCATGCTATAAACAAGTTTAGACACTATATAACCGGCTATGAAACCTTTGTCCACACTGATCACTCTGCCATTAGATACCTTATGAACAAACCAGTCACTAATGGTAGAGTTACAAGATGGCTTTTGCTTTTACAAGAATTCAACATAACTGTGTTAGATCGACCAGGTAAGCAGAACACAGTAGCTGACTTCTTGTCTAGAATCCAAAACACTAATGAGGACTCTCCGGTAGAGGACAAATTTCCAGATGAGTATTTGTTTGCAGTAACTACCAAAACCCCTTGGTATGCTGATATTGCTAATTATTTAGTTACTGGAAAATTACCTTTACATTTATTTCCTAATGAGAAAAGGAAAATCATTCAGGATAGTTCACTTTATTCTTGGATCTCTAATGAATTGTTCAGAACAGGGCCAGATTTGATGATCAGAAGATGTGTACGAGAGGATGAGATGCCTGACATCCTTAAAGCATGTCATGACGAACCTTGTGGCGGACATTTTTCTGATAAGAGGACTGCCTATAAAATCCTTTCATCAGGATATTATTGGCCTTCTCTCTTTAAGGATGCAAAGCAATATGTTAAAAGGTGTGACAGTTGTCAGAGAACTGGGAGACCAACTCTTTCAAATGAAATGCCACTACAGCCACAGGTATGCATAGAACCTTTCGAGAAATGGGCTCTAGATTTTGTTGGACCAATTAATCCGCCATCCAAGCAAAATAGATATATACTGGTTTGTACTGATTATGTTACCAAGTGGGTAGAAGCTATAGCATTAACTTCTGCTACTGAAAATTCAGTTGTTCAATTTCTTTTCAAGGATATTTTCACTCGTTTTGGTGTCCCAAGAGAGATTGTAACAGATCAGGGAAGCCAGTTTACATCAAGGATGGTGGAAAAGCTGATGGAGGAATATAAGATTAAGCATAGAACATCTACTCCATACCATCCGCAAGCGAATGGTCAAGTAGAATCTACAAATAAAGTTCTTGAAAGCATCATCACAAAGACTGTTCATCTTCATAGAAGAGATTGGGCAGAAAGGCTTCCTGAAGCCTTATGGGCCTACAGAACTACATGGAGGAACACTACAGGACATTCTCCCTATGAACTTGTTTATGGGAAGGAAGTCCTGTTCCCCATTGAGTTCCAAATCAAGACCTTCAAGACAGCAGTTCAATTGGGGATGAGCTTATCAGAAGCCCAAAAGCACAGAATGGACCAGTTAAATGAACTAGATGAAATGAGACAAGATGCAATTCTAAGAACCGATCTAGTTCAGCACCAAAGAAGTAAATGGCATGATCGACATATCAAGGAAAAGAAGTTTCAAAAGGGTGATTGGACACTCTTGTTTGATTCGAAATTTAAAGACTTCAAAGGGAAATTTCAAACTCATTGGCTTGGCCCATATGAGATTGATGAAGTCTTTAATAACGGAGCAGTTAGAGTGAAGACTATCGATGAACTTCAAACTCCCTTTATTGTGAATGGCCACCGGTTAAAAGTCTACCACAAGCCACTCTCAAAAGAGGAGTTTGTTAAGTTATTTCAAGACGATTCTGGAATGAGGCTGGTGGAGAAGAATTCTTCTCCTCCATCAGCCTAAATCTCTGTTTCTTTCAATTTAAAAAAAAAAAAAAGAAAAAAAAAAGAGAAAAAAAAAAAAAAAAAAAAAAAAAAGAAAAAAAAAAAAAAAAAAAAAAGGAAAAGAAAAAAATAAGTGTATGAGCCTGAAAACCAATCTCTGATTGGCAGTCTCATACAGAAAACATAAGGTGAAAATCAGGGTCACCTGACACCTCATGTTTTCCCAAGAAAAAAAAACTCCCTTTCCCTCTTTCATTTCCATTCCATTTATTTCGTTCATCCATTCATACATTCATTTCTTCACTCCACCTCACTGTTTTTCACTCATCCATTCATCCATTCATTTCTTCACTCCATTTCACTTCAATAATAAAGTTTTTTTTGGCAACTAAAGTGTTTTTCTGCAGCTAAGAAGACTTCACTACAATTCTGCAGCTGTTTGACGATCCTGCAGCTGATTAGCTTTCCTGCAGCCTTCTGTACCTGCACAAAAAAAACACAGTGTGTCTGAAGAAAACGTTTACAGCTCAGAAGTATCAAAGACCAGGAGAAAGATCATATGCTAGCAATAAATGTTTACAAAGGTTAATAAATCATCAGAAGCCAAATAAAATATGATTCAAGGTATGCTCAAAAACCTAGACTTATGGTTATTTCATTATGCGACTTTTCTTGGATTATGTTTTATTGGCCACTTAATGTAATGATGACCCACTCTCCTTTCTCCCATGCAACTACAAATCTCCGAATCCTCCACGTCTACCAGTTCATAATCACTACAGGTTTTCAAATTACATATGGCTGTTACGGTGGTGCGTCATTAAGGGCCTGTACCCTAATGACGTAACCTAACGCACTACGTCTCTCTGCTCTCGTTTCATAAGCCATGTGTCACTCCATAATCAGAAAACGAAGAAGGTAGCCGCTCCGTCCATAATTTCAAAACCCTCCATGTTTATCATTCCTTACCATCATCTACCGTGTTTCATTATCTACGGTTACCATCCTCTGTTTTTTTCTCCTCTGCCATACAGCCGTAAACCTGAGATACAGTCGTATTGCGACTGTCAGTCACTATTTCTACCATATCCACGCTAACTCCACCGCTCAACTCTCAATTCCATCCGTAAATTCCCGGTATCTAAAGCCGTTTTCGCACCGTATACCCTCTGTTCCATATACCCTCTATTCCACAGAGTCTGAACAGAGACCGAGAAGTTACTGTGTGAAGTTACGGAGTTACTGTGTAAGGTCACCATCAAATTTGTGTTTAAACAAAGTTGAAGAGTCAATGGGAAAGCTTCTGAGGGCTGAACCGGAAGGTTCGAAATTCTTGGAGGCATATCCACAGGTTGAGGAGGCACTACAAAGAGCCAATTGGTTACAATGTATCAGAAAATTTAAGGGCTATCATAAGGAAGTAACCAAAGCTTTTGCTAGATCGTTTAAGGATAAGGAAAGCCAGGCAGAGGTGGGAGATGTAACAATCACAGTCAGCGAAGGAAGTGTAGCAAAGGCTACTTCTCTACCCCAGACCGGTGAACGATGGTTCAAAAACCGGGCAGTCCAAGATCAGCAATGGAAGAGGATTCTCAAAAATCCAGGTATGGACACAAGTGTTTTTACCAAAGGCATTCCAATTTCACATGTTAAAGATGAATGGAAAACTTTATTGCTGTTAGTACAAAAGTTTTTCACTTGTGAAGGAAGATTTGGAGTGATGTATGTCTACCATGGTAAAATTATGATTCAGTTCCAAGGAGAGCATGATATAAACCTCCCTTATTTCCTATTTCAAAGCCTTAGGAAAATGTGTTCCATGGCTCAACGAAATCCACGAAATGTAGAAGCTTACCTCTGTCACCATGGTCTTGTAAAGTTATTGATAGAAGAACAGTTAAAAGAAAAACGAGACACATGGGAAAAATTCCTTGTAAGGAATCATTTTGCAGAGCCTGGAGAGTCTTCTATACCTAGAAAGAGCAGAAAGAAGAGAAGGGAAAGTATCTCTGAGACTGATGTCTTTGAAGGACAAACTGTAGAAGAAATAGAAGTCCATCATCCTGAACCTGAGATTGAACCCACTGAAGACAGTGCTCAAGAGGTCATCTCGGAAACCCTCGCTGAACTTGCTAAGGAAACTGCCAAAAAGAAAAGAGAGGACAAAAAGAAACAAAAACAAGATAAAGGGAAATCCATAATGCAAGAAACTTACCAGACCACAGAGCATTCTAGTGGTGAAGAAGAGGATAACCAGTCTTTAGCACAGAGGATAACCAAACTTCTTGAGAAAACTGCCCACTCCAAAGAAGTAAAAGTTCAAGAACCAAAGGAGAAAGCACAAAAAGAAATGCAAAGTGATGTCATTCTGAGAAGGAGTAGTAGGTTGCAAGGTAAAACAAAAGCCATGAGGACACTCTTTGTTGACCTTAGCACACCTGAGAAGAGTGCTACACAAGTAAATCTTGAGGATAGTCCATCATCACGTGAGGCAGCCACTCCTCCAAGAGAAGACAGCCTATTCCAGCCAGAGATGGAAACTGAAATTGAACAAGAATGTAGCCCAAGAAAATCACCAAGTATTGATCCAATGCAACAGGAGGTATACAATTATTATGAGACATTGGAGCAAAGAACTGCTGGGCCAAGTAATGTTCTGTCTTATGAGAAGCAAATAGATTCACTTAAACAGGAAATCTATGAGCTTGAAGTGTTGAACCGTCACATTAAACAAAGGAATGAGGAAATGAAGCAACAAGCGGACATTGCTAAGGCAATTCAAGATAATACCTACCTTCATATGAGCATGTGGCAGAAGAAACACAGCAGGTTGAAGAAAAGATGCCAAAGGTTGAACAGAGCCCTAATTAACTTGAAATTCAAATGTATGTTCAAGAAGCCAAAGGTTAATTTTTCTACACAGAGGAAGAGAAGGAGGTTGGATGTCCTGGCTGAGGCATCCCAGCAGATGGACTGAATTGTGTTTTCATTGCATGAGGACATGCAATACCCTCGGAGTGGGGGTATGTAGAACCTCTATTTTACACCCATTTGTCTACCATTTTCCTTCACTTTTCCTTATCTTTCCTTCACTTTTGCCTCATTTCCACCATAAAACCTCTCAGATCATTACATTCAGTGTCAATAAGCATGATCAAGCAAGTTTGCTAATGGATGATTATTTGTTTAGTTTTTTTGACATACTTACAGGATCCCGCAGCTATCTGATGATCCCGCAGCTATCTGGAGATCCTGCAGCCATTTTGTTAAACACTATGATCCACGTGTCAGATTGCTAGACGGGCCACATGGGCACCTAGATATCATCATGGTCGAGGTTCCTATCCTATTGTTTCAACCATACACGTCACCTTCAGCCATGGTCAAAGCAGGTTTAACCACGGTCAACTCAAAGTGGTTCAACGGTGTTTGAAGGCTGTTCGGTCACGGCATCTCCAATAGCGATTTGTCCAAGTTCTGAAGGCGATAGGGAACGCAATCCAACCAGGATTTATGATCCATGATGACAGGAACCATCAAACTCGTTATCCAACCGTGATGTGTCAAAACAGACCTTTAATACGCATGACTGTCTTTCGTTTTTCTGTTAACTAGTTGTACACGTAGATAGGTTAGAAAAGCCTATAAATTGATGCGTCTGCGTACGCTCAAAAGACTTTTGATTGGTAATATTTTGCTGTACTGTGTTGAGTTAAGGAGCGGTTGTAAACTCTGTTTTTTTCCAGCACTCTATTTTGTGACCTGTTGCAAATGGAGTAATAAATACAAGCACTGTTTTGAAGTTTCCAGCTATTTGAAGTCTTTTATGGTTGAATGGACAGAGGGCCCCTGCCCATCTCAGCCTTTTGTAGAGTATTTCTTGTGCAGCATTTTATCATTTCCTTATTTGCTTTCTTGAAAATGTATAGTTTTGTTTACTTGTCTTCTTTTATTTTCAGCTGATCAGTGTTATCTTTTGCAGGTTCCTTTTTGCCCGGGATTTATTTTTATATGTGTTGTGTTTGCTTTGCAGCTGATGGTATTTTAAGTTGACAATTCAAGTGTTGTTTTTGCCTTTATAGCTAGTTTTTAAATTTATTTCTCAAAGAGCTGTTTACATATATGTATGATCTTCATCATAAGCTAACATCTTTCAAGATCAAAATATTACTAACTTGCAGCTTGTTTGGGTACTTTTTGGACTGTTTTTAAACTACTTTCTTTCCTTACTTTACACAGTACATGTGTTTTGAAGTATTGAGTTAGAAAGAGTAAATCATTACCACTAGTCTTTAAAGTAAAAGTTTTGATTTTAAAGTGTTTCCTAGACTATTTCCTCACTACTTTCTAATCATGCTTCCCATAGTACATATGGCTGAAGTAGAGTATTAGGAATAGCAAATTATTATCATTAGTCTTTCAAGCATATTTTTCTCACTTTTATAATTCCACTTAAGCTACTTTCTTTCCGTGCTTTACACAGTACATGTGCTTTGAGGCATTGAGTTAGAAAGAGATCATCTTTCATTCTTGGGTTCTAAAAGTGATTCTTTTTCCTTTATTTGGCAACAACTTGAACGGTGTCTAGTGCCATTGGTAGTGGTCATTTGCTTTCAAGTTTATTTCAAGTCATTTCAATTTCATTAATTCATTCCAAGCATTTCCTTTCAAGCAAATAGTTAGAAATCACTCAACACACACTTCCACTCATTTAGAATTCACTCTACACACACACCATCACTCACTTGTGTATAAATTCTCATTCCATCTAGGAACATAATTAAACCGCAACAACACCCCCCAACGATAAGAAAAACTCTAAGAGGATACTTAAGTACATATAGTACACCTTCACTTCATCAGCTTACGAGCCCCGGGTTGACAATAAATACTAGCAATTTAGCTAACACTAAATTGACTAAACATTTTGGCGCCGTTGCCGGGGAAGTGAAATTAAGTAGCCATATTCTTAGAAGAAAAAATATAAAAAAAACAACAACTTCAAGGAAAGCAATTAATAACCTATCTAAGTATGCTCTCCTCTTGCACTTTGAAGTGATCTGGAGGATCAGAAAGGAGAAAGTTATTAATCTAATAGTTTCTTAAGTATGCTCTCTTCTTGCACCTAGAGTGAACTGGAAGATCAGAAAAGGAACTATTTAACTTGACTTGAGGATAAAATAAAAATGACATGCATAGAGCTAGAGATTCTAGGGGAAGGTTTTTAGCTAGAGCTCGAAGTTCATGACATGAGGACATGCAATACCCTCGGAGTGGGGGTATGTAGAACCTCTATTTTACACCCATTTGTCTACCATTTTCCTTCACTTTTCCTTATCTTTCCTTCACTTTTGCCTCATTTCCACCATAAAACCTCTCAGATCATTACATTCAGTGTCAATAAGCATGATCAAGCAAGTTTGCTAATGGATGATTATTTGTTTAGTTTTTTTGACATACTTACAGGATCCCGCAGCTATCTGATGATCCCGCAGCTATCTGGAGATCCTGCAGCCATTTTGTTAAACACTATGATCCACGTGTCAGATTGCTAGACGGGCCACATGGGCACCTAGATATCATCATGGTCGAGGTTCCTATCCTATTGTTTCAACCATACACGTCACCTTCAGCCATGGTCAAAGTAGGTTTAACCACGGTCAACTCAAAGTGGTTCAACGGTGTTTGAAGGCTGTTCGGTCACGGCATCTCCAATAGCGATTTGTCCAAGTTCTGAAGGCGATAGGGAACGCAATCCAACCAGGATTTATGATCCATGATGACAGGAACCATCAAACTCGTTATGCAACCGTGATGTGTCAAAACAGACCTTTAATACGCATGACTGTCTTTCGTTTTTCTGTTAACTAGTTGTACACGTAGATAGGTTAGAAAAGCCTATAAATTGATGCGTCTGCGTACGCTCAAAAGACTTTTGATTGGTAATATTTTGCTGTACTGTGTTGAATTAAGGAGCGGTTGTAAACTCTGTTTTTTTCCAGCACTCTATTTTGTGACCTGTTGCAAATGGAGTAATAAATACAAGCACTGTTTTGAAGTTTCCAGCTATTTGAAGTCTTTTATGGTTGAATGGACAGAGGGCCCCTGCCCATCTCAGCCTTTTGTAGAGTATTTCTTGTGCAGCATTTTATCATTTCCTTATTTGCTTTCTTGAAAATGTATAGTTTTGTTTACTTGTCTTCTTTTATTTTCAGCTGATCAGTGTTATCTTTTGCAGGTTCCTTTTTGCCCGGGATTTATTTTTATATGTGTTGTGTTTGCTTTGCAGCTGATGGTATTTTAAGTTGACAATTCAAGTGTTGTTTTTGCCTTTATAGCTAGTTTTTAAATTTATTTCTCAAAGAGCTGTTTACATATATGTATGATCTTCATCATAAGCTAACATCTTTCAAGATCAAAATATTACTAACTTGCAGCTTGTTTGGGTACTTTTTGGACTGTTTTTAAACTACTTTCTTTCCTTACTTTACACAGTACATGTGTTTTGAAGTATTGAGTTAGAAAGAGTAAATCATTACCACTAGTCTTTAAAGTAAAAGTTTTGATTTTAAAGTGTTTCCTAGACTATTTCCTCACTACTTTCTAATCATGCTTCCCATAGTACATATGGCTGAAGTAGAGTATTAGGAATAGCAAATTATTATCATTAGTCTTTCAAGCATATTTTTCTCACTTTTATAATTCCACTTAAGCTACTTTCTTTCCGTGCTTTACACAGTACATGTGCTTTGAGGCATTGAGTTAAAAAGAGATCATCTTTCATTCTTGGGTTCTAAAAGTGATTCTTTTTCCTTTATTTGGCAACAACTTGAACGGTGTCTAGTGCCATTGGTAGTGGTCATTTGCTTTCAAGTTTATTTCAAGTCATTTCAATTTCATTAATTCATTCCAAGCATTTCCTTTCAAGCAAATAGTTAGAAATCACTCAACACACACTTCCACTCATTTAGAATTCACTCTACACACACACCATCACTCACTTGTGTATAAATTCTCATTCCATCTAGGAACATAATTAAACCGCAACAACACCCCCCAACGATAAGAAAAACTCTAAGAGGATACTTAAGTACATATAGTACACCTTCACTTCATCAGCTTACGAGCCCCGGGTTGACAATAAATACTAGCAATTTAGCTAACACTAAATTGACTAAACATAATGCAGAATCAAAAGACTAGTCAAAACAAAACTCAAATCTTTTTGTTTTTTTTTGTAAAATGGAATTCAAGACTTAATCAACAAGCACTTCGAAATTTTCCCAAGAGACCAATCAAAGGTAAGTTGCTCTCACAGGTAGACTTTATGACAGGTCTGACTTCTAAGAATGCTGACAAAACCAGAGAGATCTAAGGCTTGACAACTTCTACTGCCAAAGTCACTACAAGACCTACTCAAAAATCAAACCCTAGGGCTTAAACTTCTATGAAATCCACTAAAACACTCAATGATATCGAAACAAGTTCAGGTGAAGATCTTTGACAAGAGACTAATGGATCTGGGCAGTAAAAACTAAGAAAAAGCAAAATCTAAGAGAAGAAATGCAAAAATGGAATTTTCTTAAATTTTAACAGGGGACGCAGGCAACTGGTTAAGCCAGGTGCGGGCCCGCTCTGTGCACACAGCGACAGTGAGTCCAGGGACGCACTATGCAATACTCAGAGGGTGCGTCCTACTGGAAAATTCAAGAAAAACTAAAATGAATCTAACCCTAAGCTAACCCACCCAAAAACAAAGTCACAGAGCCAAAAACTAGAAAATAAATGACTTTTCTCAGATCAAAGTTGCATACAAAGGAAAAGACTTTCACATCAATGGATTCCCCAGCAGAGTCGCCAATTTGTCAGGCGGAAAGAGTCGATTGTGCGGACAAAACCAACCTCCCTAGGAGCCTAAGACTCTCTAGTGACAAACAAGACAAACAAGAGCAATCCTTCTCTAAACATGCATTTACTATATAAGAAATCAAGTGTTTAGATCCTACCTGTAGTCCAACGCTGTTGTAGCAGTCCGGCTCCGCTGATCCGGATGAGCTCCTCCTTCACTTTGAAACCTGCATCCACTAACAACCAAACGATTAAATAGCACTTGATAATCTCATAGAATAAAACATATTTAACACATAGACCAAGGAGTACATGAAACAACTCATAAATAACAAGTTATTTAGAAGAATGGACTCATTTGCATTAATAGGTAACAAAAGGAACAATTACAACCTGAGCCTTGGTGTTGTGCAAGTCCCTCCCAGGGTCCATCAAGAATTCTCCTTTACTTTGACAAAGCTCACCAATTTGTCAGGCGGAAAGAGTCGATTGTGCGGACACAACCAACCTCCCTAGGAGCCTAAGACTCTCTAGTGACAAACAAGACAAACAAGAGCAATCCTTCTCTAAACATGCATTTACTATATAAGAAATAAAGTGTTTAGATCCTACCTGTAGTCCAACGTTGTTGTAGCAATCCGGCTCTGCTGATCCGGATGAGCTCCTCCTTCACTTTGAAACCTGCATCCACTAACAATCAAACGATTAAATAGCACTTGATAATCTCATAGAATAAAACATATTTAACACATAGACCAAGGAGTACATGAAACAACTCATAAATAACAAGTTATTTAGAAGAATGGACTCATTTGCATTAATAGGTAACAAAAGGAACAATTACAACCTGAGCCTTGGTGTTGTGCAAGTCCCTCCCAGGGTCCATCAAGAGTTCTCCTTTACTTTGACAAAGCTCACCCACTTCCAAATAGAACAAGCAAAGATGGCAATCTCTCCTCACAAGCTTCTAAATGGGAGTCCTAATTCCTGCAGCATCTACCCTTAGAAATGTTTAGCTTCCAACCTCCCCTCCTTCTGGCCCAATACCTGTATTTATAGTGCTCAAGAGGAAGTTAATCAGGTCCACCATCAATGGGATAATCCCCTCTTTGGATGGGATAGCTCCCTTATTGATGGGATAAGTTCCTCTTTGGTAGGGGTACATGAACCATCTGGAGGCGCTCAATACACGTCGAACAACCTTCTAGAATGCTCTAGAAATGACCACAAGTAACTTTTTAAAGATGAAACTTGCGCATTTTGACCTTTACAGGGGGATGCACCTGCCCCTTTATATACAGAGCGTCCAACGACGCAGCTTTCGTGAACATTGAGTGCGTACCCGCAGGTAAGGTTGAGAGAACCTGCGTACCCAGAGATAAATACATTTATAAAGACTTTCTCTCTTTTTGGAGTTTGACATGGAGAGCAGAGGCATAAGACTTTCCTAAGAGGATAGCATGACTGTTGATACAGCCATACTAACTGTAAATAGCCATGGTGACAATTTTTAGTGTAACAAATAGGTAAACTAGAGGAGGTCGAGAGCAATTTTCGCTGTTTTGGGGGTGTGAGAGTGGGTGGAAAAGGTGGATGAAGGCTAGAATGAGGTGTTAGGGTGCCTAAGGTCTACCATGAATCACCAGGAGAGAGAAAGATGATTGGGTTTGCTCAAGGAAAGAGGAAGAAGTTCTATGAAAAATGAAAGAAACTAGGGCAAAATTGAGGTGAGGTTTGGGAGACCTATAGGTCATTGATTAGATGGAGGGTGTGATTGCTAGTAAGCTAGCCTACTACTGGAAGAGATCTGCTACATAGAAATTGTCAGTCAACCAAGGAAATCAAGCAACCAATGAAATGAATGCATCTTAGGAAAAACAACGTTTTGCATTAAAATGGCCTAAACTATGATGTATAGAAGGAAATGCTGGGAAATGTTGTAAGAAAGTAAAGCATGCAAAAGTACTATTGCAAATCAGGAAGTGAACATGATAAATAATGTCTAAAACAAACCAAAACTAGACTATCAACCTACTAGAGAGCTGCAAACACTAGAAGTCCTAGGAACGAGGAAAATCTGTGTTTTTAGGGCAGTAAGAGAGTCTTTGCCTCAAATCATGGTCCCAGAGGGAGGAAGAGAGGCCAAGGCACTGTTGCTATCCTTTTGAATCTTCACTGATTATTGCTTAACCTGCTACAGAAAGCACAAATGGAAGCAAGCTACAAAATCATCAAAAGCAACCTATTCTTAACCATAAGAGAAATACATCTAACAACAAACTAATCTACAAACTGAAGTAAAGCATACAAATACAAGTAAAGAGAAGCTTTGATGCTTGGATTGGGCCCTAACCCAAGAGCTTCAACCCTCTAAGGTAACTCAGTGCTATCTCAAAAAGGATTCCATCTTCATTATCAAAAAATAGGAAGATTACATAAAATTGTCTTAAAATAGTAAGCTTGAAATTTGAGCAGAGTTT
This sequence comes from Pinus tabuliformis, assembly GCA_031772625.1. Lineage (NCBI taxonomy): Eukaryota > Viridiplantae > Streptophyta > Pinopsida > Pinales > Pinaceae > Pinus > Pinus tabuliformis. The sequence goes on along the minus strand of CM062805.1, from coordinate 1,250,384,163 downwards.
ACACAAGAAAAAAAAAGTTGACCCTAGTGAGGCCCTAGGCCTCTCTACTTATACATCTAAAGCTACCAACAACTTCCTTAAAATCATGGAGGCTTGCCTCCCACAACTCGAGATAACTATCAATCATCTTCCACTTGCTCGACTGCCTTCTAGTGCATGATTCAGCTGCTTGTACTCCAAGCTGAATGAAGGGGAATTCGAAGAATGGAGCAATAAATGAGGGGGATTCCCTCCTATAAGTCCTCTCTTATGTCTACTTCGAGTTATTGTTGCAGTTTGACCACTAGATCCTTGATTTTGACCTTGAAATCCAACAATAATCTGCATTAAATACATGCTAGACCACATGGCATAATAACTAACTCAACCCACCCTATAAGCATAAATATATTCAGAAAATCATACAATAATCTAAGAGAATGGTTGATTTGACTAGGTTAGGAGGTAAAATGAGCCCATATAATTACCCATTTATGAGGCTCATCAATATTGTGACCCCTTAGACTCCTATATATAGAAAGGAGGTTTTGTCATTTGTATCATCCAGGAATTGTTCATTTGTGTAATGCAAAGGATGTTGCCCCCTCGAAGACGCTGATTTTGAAATCGTTGATCTATCTTTTTTATCTTTTTGTGAGCTGGTTTCATAACACCCCACATAGAAATCTCGGTTGAATGCTTGATCATTTTTCAAGAAATAATCATGCATATATAGTTCACACATTAAATGTTGGTTCAAGACATCATGAAGTCTCATAATATGAAGAAATTGTAAATGATTTTCAATTTCATGGCTGATCTTGTGATGAATACTTTCAAGGCAAAAGAAAAGGTATTTTTCATGAAGAAACAAACCATAACTGTGAGCAGGAGGTCGATAAGCTAGTTCCTGATGTGCTAAGGTAAACATTTCTTCTTTATTGGCTTTCAATGTTTGTACTTGCTCTTCCAGCTGCTCAACCTTCTTCTGTTGTTTCTCTCATTTCCGCCTCTCACTGTCCACCTGTTCTACATAGCCAATGATGATTTCTGCACCCTAGCTGCAAAGTCTATTTACTTCTTCCTGATAATCTTTCGCAGCAATTGTTCCCTATTGAAGGTGGGCAGTTGTAGCCTGCCACTTCTGAATCTCAACAGTCAAAAGGAATTATGGATGCTCAAATAAGTAGCTTATAGGTTCAGTTTGCACTGCAGCAAAAATAGTGGGATTGTTTACGATCTGAGCTGTCGAGGGAGTAGCTCCAGTCTTAAGTATTACAATATTTATCTTGTACCTTCTTTCACCCCTTTTCAAGCACAACACCTTTTTCATCAATCTCATATTGTCTATTTTTAATTGCATAAGTTCATTGAACTAAGACTGATACCTTTCCTTAAGGGGAGGTCTCCTTAATACGCATTGTTCAATGAATTCCTGCTTGACAACGACCTCCTCTATTGGTCTTGTAGCTGGTGTGGGGATTGGTGGATTATCAGCACATGTTTCGACTAGCTCCACCTTCACTCTCACTTATTTTTTTTCTTATTAACTTGAGTGGTGTCTACATTATTTTCTTTTGGAATTTTAGAGGTCACGGGTTTAACAACCATAACTCATTTTTCCCTTGCCTATTCTTCCATATGTTCGAAACCTGTCTTCAGTTCTGATGGGTCAATTTTAGCAGGCATTGTGTCTTTCTGTAACTCTTGAGTTGTCTCAGCAACTTGCAAAATACCATCCTCAACAGTTTTCTCTTGTGCTTGCTCTGCCACCCAGTCATCCACTGTCTGTTCGAAAGTTGACTCAAACCCTTGTGGAGTTGTGTTAACACGAATCTCTTCCTATGGTGGCTCTGTAGGGTTGGCATCCATCACCACTTCTTCAATCCATTCCCTTGTTAGCACCATTCCCTTGTTGACTCCCATGTTTCCAAATTGTTCCAGCTATGTAATAATGAGTTCCGTCACTTGAGTGGTCGCCTCAACTAGTGCGTTGAATCTTGTACCGACAAATTTTAAAATTGGGGGAATGAATTATTTCTCCTTCGAGCGTCGAGGAGTCTGAGATTTCCTTGCCCCTCTTGGTTGAGCTGTAGGGAGGGGGAATGAAGACCATCTTCTCCAATTTATACTAGGACTGTGCTTACTGAATCATGCCCCTCAACCCATACATTTGTTGTTTAAGCCGAGTTCCCATGTGGTTCCTGAAGAGCAATGTTTCTCTTTCTTTCACCAATTCCAGGGTTACTCCTTATTAGCGATGCTGGTTCTTTTGTCGTAGCACCACTTAGAGTTTCTGCTTCGAACCCTGAGTTTTCTTGGATAGGTGGTTTTGGTTCTTATGTTGCAGCACCACCTGCACTTTCTTCTCCAGACCTCAAATTCATTTGTTCAAGTGGTACTGGTGGAAGGCCTTCTCATCGTCAACTAATGCTAAAGAAGCATCGACCATGTCCTCAATTTCCATCCTTTCCACTCTTATCGAGCCAACAAGTGATGTTGGTTCTTGTGGAACAAAATCAGATTTGGCATCTCCCATTGCAAATGAGCCTAGAGGCGATGCTGGTTCTTATGGAGAAACATCGGCTGTAACATCTCCCATTTCAACTGAGCCCATATGTGTTGCTGGTTCTTGTGGAGCAGCATCAGCTATAACATCTTCCAGTTTGACTCGGCCAACAAGCAATGCTGGTTCTTGTGAAGCAACATCACTTGTGGCATCTTCCATTTCGGTTGAGCCTTCGTCATCCTCCTCCCTTGCAGGTATAATTCCCTCCAGCTCTTCTTCCAACAATTCAATGAATTGTGACCAAGGTACAGTTGTTCGAGCTAGTGCTTGAATTACCAATAGCGGGACCAACCCGTGATTCGTGCAGAGTGCTAATACTTTTCGAGAATGGCGGGTGGATTGTGCCCTTAGTTGAAGGATTTCAAGAGGAAGAAAGTCATATCCAACGAATGGATTTGCGCATTTCAGAACCGAAGGGATGCCAAAAACTAGAAATGATACATGAAAAACATAGTAAAGCACCCTTCACAAGTAATGTATCTCAACACGAAGTATGCAACTTTGTCCGAGGGATAAGGTAGTGAGTTACGATCATATCCCCTTAATTTTTAAATTGTTGTTTCTTTGGCTTGTAAAAATACTTCCGGGAACTCTGGCAAGGGAGATTTCCGTGAAAACCACTAAAGCCCCTCATGTAGTAATCCACTAACGGCCGAGATTGCTTTCTCTATGATAGGGATATCGAAACCCCGAACTCTGGAATGATCTCCTTCCAAGTTCAATGCAAATTCAACTGTAACACTCTCATTGAATCCCTGGAATCTCTCAAATTATTTATCCCAGCCTGCATTGACAAAGACCTACCATACATATGCATTACTATGGACCAAAATTGTGTTCTCTGGTTTGCGTCTCACAACTGCTCCACCGATTCTACTATAGCTCACTAGCAACACTTCAGAGTAGTAGTAAAACCGTTAGGAGGGAGTATCAGCAGGTAACGTTTTTTAGAAAGGCATAGGTAATGGTAGTAGCAAGGTGTACGAATGGAATTTTTGAGAAAGATAGGAAAAATACGCGATAGATTATGGAAATAATGGAGGGCCATTATGGTAATTACTTCGCAGCTTTGAAGGGACTGGTTCATTAACATCCAACATCTATTGATAGTTGTGTAGTGTAAGGTGAGGATCATAGAGTGTATGTATTGGCACGAGATTTTATGATAAGTTTTTAAATGTAGTTGTACCTCCCACCGACTGAAAAATTACGTCCGCAGTCACCTCAAGTAATGTTAAAATAATTACTAATCAAACCCGCAAATTCTAGTCAGGGACATACTTGGCGCTTACCTGGTGGAGTAACAACCTCAGAGGAGTAACCGCATTGATGGTGTAACAGCATCAAAGGAGTAGCAGCATCAGGTACTTAGAAAAAATTTCACCAAGGAGTAGCAGCACCAAAGGAGTAACAACATCGGAGGAGTTACAACACCGAAGGAGTAACACTACCTGGTACTTAGAAAAATTCACCATGGAGTAACAACACCAGAGGAGTAACAACGTTCGAGGAGTAGCAGCACCGAAGGAGTAACAACACCGTGTACTTAGAAAATGTTCACCATGAAGTTATAGCACCAGAGAAGTAACAGCATCGGAGGAGTTTGATGAAGGCATCTTTAGAGGCTGGAGGATGATAGAGTCTGAGATGATGTCCATTTATAAAAAAAGAAGCATGTGTATCATCAATTGTGACAAGTCTGATATTTCCATTATCAAATACCTCATCAATCTCTTAAGGCCCCATCCAATGAGAGAAAATCTTCCCCTTAAAGTCCTTAAAATAGGAACCATAAAGTAATGCCCAATCCCCTTTATGAAACACCTTATTCTTAATAAAATTATCATCCCATTTTGTTCTTGGTTGCTAAATTATAGTAGTTCTATGGACAACCATTAAACGAATTTCATCGAGTTCATTTAGTTGTTTCGGTCAATGTTTCTGGGCTTCTGAAATGTCCAATCCTGCTTCGAGGTATTAATCTCAAATTATATTGGAATAAATGAAATTTACCGTAGACAAGCTGAAATAATGAAAGCCCTGTTGTATCCCACCATGATGTTTTGTACGCCCAAAGAGCTCCAGGAAGTTTTTCAGCTCAATCTCAACGATGTTTTTCCATAGTATTCGTGAGAATGTTTTCTAATACCTTGTTCATGATTTCCACTTGACCATTCACCCAAGGGTGGTATGGAGATTTTATTCTATGATTGCTCCCATACTTTTTCATAGGCCTTGCTATCATACGTGATGCGAATTTCATTCCCCCATCTAAAAGTATCTTTGTAGGGGTGCCATATCGAGCAAAAATATCTTTGAACAAAAAGTTTGAGACAACCTATTCTATGGAATTCGCCAGATTCGCGATAACCTTGGCCTCAACCCACTTCATAAAATAATCAGTGCAAACTAAAATATGAACTTTTTGATGTGAAGATGGATTAAATGGGCTAACGAAATCGATAACCCATTTCTCAAAAGGTTCGAGGACTACTTGAGGCTCTAATGGAATTTCGTCTGATTCACCAAGTTGACCCATCCGATGGAAGCTATCACATCTTCGGACATAATATCTCACATCTCAGAAGATGGAGGGCCAATAATATCCCATTTGTAACACCTTATGTCTGGTTTGTTTGTTTGCAAAATGTCCCCCATAGGGGCTATCATGAGCAACCATCAAGACATCATAGATCTCATCTTCTGCTATACAACATCGAATCTGTTTATCGATCCTTGTATTAAAAAGTTATCCTACTATCCATGAATAATGGTTACTATGACAAATGATCTTCCGTTGTTCCCCTTATGACAAATGCTGGGGTACCTTCCCTGTAGCAAGATAATTAACAATATCTACATATCACGGAGTATGAGTAAAGACTGAAAAAATATATTCATCTAGAAAACTATCTTCTACGGGTGTACCTTCATCATTAGTATCTAATGTAGATAGGAAATCAGCCACTATATTATCCTTGTCTGGTTTATCTATGATGGTAATGTCAATTTCTTGAAGTAATAGTAACCACCTTGTCACACGCCCAGGGGTTAGAGTTTTATTCATCAAGTACATGATTGTTGTGTGATCAGTATGAACAAAAGTAGGATATCCAATAATGTAATGCTGAAATTTATTAACATCATAGATAAAAACCAAGAACTCCATTTCTATTACTGTATAGTTTAATTCAACAGGTGTTAAATTCTTGCTGACATAATAAACCACATATGGCTTCTTATACTCTTGTTGTCCCAAAAGTGCCCCTATTGTTGTTTGAGAGCCATCAGTGTGGATGTGAAACGAGAGTTCCCAATTAGGACCTCGCAAGATTGGAGCTTTGCAGATTAGTTCCTCAATTTTTGCAAAAGCCTCTTCACACTCATTTGTCCACAAGAATTTTGCATCTTTAGTTAACAGCTGAAAAGTGGAAATGCTATTATGGAAATTTTTTCTATAAAATGTCTGTAATATCTAGCGCAACCAATAAAACCGCGTACCTACGTCGGTGACTTTGGTAAAGGAAAATTTAATATTACCTCTACCTTGGCTGGGTCAACTTCAATTCCAGCAGTTGAAAGCAAGTGTCCTAGCACTATTCCCTCTTCTCTCAACATATGACACTTAATTGTACTCAGAGAAACATGCATTTGTATGCATCTTTAAATCACTTTCTCCAAGTTTTCCAACCCTTCTTCAAATGATCCCCCGTATGGTGTAAAATCATCCATATAAATATCAACACTATTATCGACAAGATCAGAGAAAATCCCTAAGATTGCCCTATGGAAGGTAGCGGGTGCATTACAAGACCAAATGGGAGGACTCAGTATGTGAAAGTTCCCCAAGGACATGTAAAAGTGGTTCTATCCTAATCATTAGGAGCTATTCGGATTTGGTTATACCCACTAAACCCATCCAAGGAGGAAAACAACTTATTCCCAGCTAAGGTATCAAGGACTTCATCGATGAAGGGAAAGGGAAAATGGTCTTTCAAGGTTGCTTTCTTCAACTCCCTATAGTACACACAAATTCATCACTTACCATTCTTTTTAGGAACAATAACTAGCAGGGACACCCATTGACTGTCCGAGATAGGGTAAATAAATACTACATCCAGTAGCTTCCGAAGCTCATCTTTGACAATGTTTTTCATGGCGGGGTTCATTCTTATCTAGCATTGTCTCAAAGGCCGATAGTATTATTTAATGTATATATCATGAGTGCATAAATTAGCAGGGATACCCTTCATATCTGTGTAGCCCCATGCAAATGATTCCTTATGTTCACGAAGGACTTTCAGGAGTTGTTCAATCTTGGATGGTGAAAGATTCGGGTTAATATTCAATATCTTCCCTGGCTCAATTTCCATAGGGATAATGTCACAAGGGACAACTACAGGAATATCTTCAGCTTTAGTTCCTGATTCAATAGTTTCCTATGTTTCACAACTCATAACAAATTCTAGAAATTGACAAGTTGTATCAGATATGGCATGGGATCTACTGATAAAAGTATTAATAGTATCATCTTCCTTTTCATTTTTAAAATAGAGGGCTTGAATAATAGTAAGGACTGGTCTGGTTTCCTCACTTTTGGTTTCAGGTCCTTCTAAAGGTAGGGAATTTTGTTTAAATGTTTCCTTATCTGGTGAAATTGGTTCTGCAAGGGGATAAAGGATAAGGTTATTTGTATTTTCCCCATTATATATCACCATATTTCCCAATCGACATCCGATATAGGCGTCTGTAGTTGCAAACCAAGGTCTTCCTAAAATCAAAGGGTGACCATTAGCTGGGGGCTATGTATGTAATACCAGAAGATCAATGGGATAACGCCATGAGTCTACTGAAATAGTTATGTCTTCCAAGTTTCCTATTGGGCTTACTGTAGATATGTCAGCTAATTCAAAGACAATAGGTGCTGGTTTCATATTTCTTAGACCTAATGCGAGCATAGTTTCAGATGTGATAACATTAATCGCAACCCACAAATCTACCAGCACATTCGGGATTCCAACCCCATTAATCCACACTGTCAGAATTGGGTTCCCTGGATCTCCATATTTCACAGGTATAGATTTTCCCAGCATAATGTCTTATAGCTTCCCCATAACATGAATGGTAAGTGGATCCTTTGTTTTTATTCCAGGTTTCTTGGAATAGTATTCTCTAATTTTCTTAACATAAATAGGTACATCCTTCCTAGCTTTGAGTAAGGGAATTTTGACAAACATATTTTGCAGTTCCCATAAAAGGTCGAATTATGGTTGAGTATTCTGTTTACTCAAGGTTAATCTATCAGGATAAGGTAGATCAGTAGGGAAGCCCTGAGTAGCACTCGAATAAGGAGGGGGGTGTTAGACAAAATTCTGATTTTACTCGTTTTTAGCTACTCAAGATTATGGTTCTAGATCTTCATCACCAATATGTTCAACGATAATTGGTGAAGTCTAAACATTCACTACCTGATCGGATCACAGATTTATCTCATTACATTCTGCGGTAGAAATTTTATATGAAGGAAGGTTGAGAGTGTCAATCTGCTGAACACCTTTATTATCAGGATTTGGATTAGGTTGGATAGGAAGCTAAGGACGAAGGGGAGGAGTACTGGAGCAAATGTTGGAAGGTAGTTGTAACTGATGTTATTGAATAGGTTGAGGGAATTGACACAGAGGAGGAGAAGGCCCTCACCAATTCTGAAACCATGAAGGGTTTGAACTAGACTGAGGTAACCAAGGCTTCCAAGGTGGATATTAATAAAATTGAGGCCATGATGGTGAAAAAGTTATTGACTGAGGGCCCATACTTAAATTTATAAAATATTGAGAAAGGTCCTGAGACATACCTTGATTTGGGCTTAGTGGTCGTGGCTGTCATAGTTTCTTGGAACCCATAAGGCATAATTTCTCTATTCCTTCATTTTTTCCCTGGAACACTGCCTTTAGCCCATGAAGAGATGAACATGAACTGGTGGAGTGAGCATGTTCACATATTGCACAAGTTTCTAGAGTATTTAATGGACATTCCTTTAATGGATGTTTCTTCCTACACTAAGGGTAGAAAATGTCCATGGTCCTTTCTAACTCCATTCTATTTTGTTCTTCTTGTAACATGTCCATCTGAGAGGAAAGTGTACTCAAGATGCTAGTCTTCGAGTTATCCAAGAAATTTCTAATCTTTGCCTTTGTAATTCCTCAACTTGATGTTTTGGAGGTTCGAATTCCTTGCTTATTCCTTGAATCCCCTTGTGAACATTGAATGCATAACTCACAGATAGAGTCAGAATCCTCTTTAGATATATCACCCTTTCCTACTATATTCAAAAGCTCCAGTGTCCTCCCTAAAGGCTTGACTGCTATGGCCAGATTTCTATAGGGTATATTTGAAACATTCCGTACAATCCTCCATATTCTCATCCTCCTTCTGCATAAACTTATAAATTTCTTCCTTTATATCCCGGGGTTTACAATAATCCCGGTACTTCTCCATAAAATCTTTCTTCCTCTCGTCACATGAGGAGATAGATTTTCCCCCTAGACTCATAAACCATCGTAGAGTTGTCCCTTTTAGAGTAGCAATAAATATTTTCAATTTATAATCATCAACTACGTAGTCATACCCCTTGTATATGATATCAAATTCGAATAGAAATGTGTCTAGATATTATGAGGAAATCCTATGAAAGTTAGGCAAAGAGTTCAGTGGAATGGGCTTCATCGCTGCATCACCTCTAATGTCCCCAATTAGGAATTTAATTGAGGAGGTTGGACATCCCATGAATACCCCCCAATAATCACTCCGAATGTTAACAGGTTCCTGTTGTATGACAAAGGATGGATGAAGTCTCTTAACCACACTTCCTTAATCATGTGGTGAAGCAAATCCTCCCAAGTTTCCTTCTGATACACTTACACTGATTTCTTTTTCTGGCCCTCTGCTCGCTACTTCCTCTTCTTCTGGTGTAGAAAGGAGTACTTCTATTTTATTTGATGCCTTTCTCTCTACTTCCTCTCCTTCTACTGTTGAAAGGGGTGTCCTCACTCTTGAGGGTAGTATTGGTTGTTCAGTGGACTACCCCTCAGATTTTGTGTGAGTCTTCACCCTAATAGCAGCTCGTGAAGATGTTTCAACTTCATCTTTCATGATGATTTCTTGGATGTAGGTGTTCCTACCTAAATCCTTCCTCTCCTTGGGGGTCCTCCTCTACCCCTTCATTTGAATCTCTATTCATGCAATTAAAGAATTAAAAGTTCTCACAGCTCAGGGCCTAGAGAAGGGGTAAGAGAGCTTCCCTCCCCAAGTTGAGAGAATGGTTAGGAAGAAAAAATAAAACAAAAGAAAAATTAAAGAAAACCCTAAGCTTGGGGCCTGGAGCAAGGTAATTAAACTACCTTCCCCAGGGCGACAGAGCGATTCTTAAAAAAAAACAACAAACCAATCAGGAAAATCCTAGACTTAAGACCTAGAGCAGGGTAAGAAAGCTTCCCTCCCGAGGACAAGAGAAAGGTTTTAAGAGAAAAAAAAAGGAAAACATAATAATCAAAGAAATATTAAGCTCAGGGCCTCAATCAGTGTAAGAAAAATTCCTTCCCTAGGGCAAGAGAGCGATGCTTATGCAATCAATATAAAGAAAAAGAAAACGAAAAATAATAAAGCTCGGAACCTGGAGCAGAGTAAGAAAACTTCTCTCCCCAGGAGACGTGGTTGATCCAGCAACCAATGTCAGTAGTGCTCTTGCAACTTTGATAGCCTCCCTAGCAACGACGCCAAAATTGTTGGTGTCCAAGTGTGAATGATATTATTCAACCCTTTCCCACATTGATTATCAATACAGGATCTACTGATGATTGCAAGGCCAACGCTCAATGTATATGTAGGAACAATTGTACAACTCAAAATTGGTCAAGTATTCATTAACAAAAAATAAACAACTGTAAAAACAAATGGAAATGACACCAATAATTAAATGTAACAACAAATTGAAATGACAACAATAATTAACTATAACAGCAATTTGATTCACGACATTTTACATCAAACCATCATAGCGAGAAGAAGGAATACATTCATGAAAGTGAAAACTAAGCACACACTATCTCAGTAGCACCTAATCAAGAGGGTGGGCCCAACGCCCTGATTACGGCTGTGATGAACTCATGAACTTAGAAAAAGATCAAAAAGCCATAGATTTCATTAATATAAAGTCACTATTACAAAGCTCAACTCTCTTGTATGCCAACTCCCTATTTCAAACTCACTATCCTCTCTTATACACAACAGTTCCTAAGATTAAGGTAACTATTACCTTCGATGACACAATGGTTGTAATAAGCCAAAACTGAATACAAAATATAGAAATAGTAAGTCTAGATCAGTTACGCCGTTACCACTATTGTTTAACAATAGTGCTGCCAGCTTGATGATTTATACTTAGCCATTTGACTTGGAAATCTGCACATGAGATAAATTTTAGCAAGCACTTTTGGTCATAATCCCCTAAACCATTCTTCAATGACTAATTAATTCATAAATACATGATTAGAGGTGTACCTGCATGATTTAGGATATGAAATAATTGAGTTAGGAGGGACAATGTGAAGGAAAATAAGATAAAAAGGTAAGTAAAAACATGCAAGTTTATCTCCGAATAGTTAGATAAAAAAAGTCTCAATATTAGCCAAGAATATGAAAAGCATCACCTCCATTCCATTTGAGAAAAACAATGACTCACAACCACCAATCCAAGTGGACTCTCCTTTTGGATAACATGATCAGGCAAGCTTGAATTTTTGTTATAGTTTTTTTATAGTAGCAATGGTGTAGTTTTGACTATTAATATATCGAAATATGTTTCTATTAGTTATGTTTTTACTTTAGATGATAAACCTATGGCATTTGAAATATACAATGTTAAAATAATTTGACTGTGTTATTGGTCTGGTTTCCTATGTGGTAGACAAGTAGGTTCTAGATATATCTTACACATCATTTCCTCTAAAAATTAATATAAAATGACTTTCCAACCTTACAAAAAAAACATTTCCCATGTCCCATAATTTACTAATTTTATTTTTATTTTTATAAGTTTATCCCTATTCCAAATATACTTCCAATAATTTGAATGGTGATGGTTGGGTAAATATTATAGGAGGAAAATGCATCATTTGTTGATAGTATATACATTAGACTTCCATCACTTCTCATTATATTTATGATAGACAACTAGTGGAAACCTAGGAAATATATTGGGGAGCTCTAAAGGGACAACTAAGTCCCCTATAGGGAGAATATTCCTCAATCCCACCTAGCTTGATCCTTAATTCGATCTTGAGTTATATTCATAGTTGCACTAATCTAAAAAAACCATAAACTAATGTTTAAGATTAAATATCTTAAGGTTTATTTCCAAGGGAGGATTTCCAAGAATAATATAATACCAAATATTGATTGAATTTCCATTTCTTGGGATCCATATTAGCATTTCCTATACAAAGTTGTTGTGACCTTTCACAATTCCTAGATTCAAGAGTATGTGCTTTCTTTTAGCAATGTATCAAGGAATTGTTTTTTATTATTGAAAAGACAACTCTTTATACATATTATTTTTGTCATTATAGTTTTCTAGTGGCATGTCTCTAAACTGGCTTAGCTGACATTTCCAATTTCATGATTATTATATCTTTTATTGCTAAAACTTCTCACTCTTTTGGGTCTTTGACTATATTCTATTTCATTAATTCATATTTCTTAGTGTTAACCTTTCATCCACGGTAGAGATGTTTCCTTACACCCCTACCAAATTGTACAATATTACCTAGTGTTGGAATTATTGCATATTCATAGAATATTAGGGCCATTTTTTTATTTATTTATTAAGATAATAATTCTATCTAAGTCCAACCATTGAGATCCCCATCATTGTAAACATTTGTATTTCTATTTTAATATTCCTGATGATATGATGAAAATACAATTTCTTAAAGGTATTTCCATACGTAAATAATAAAAATAGGTACATTATAATGCATTTCGAAATACAACATTTTTGAAATGACTTTAAGTTGGCCTACTAACACTTTTTTACCATATATCTATCTCTTTTAGCTATTTAATATTCACACCTATAAACATTGACAAATATATCTAGAACTTATGGAAAATATTTTGTGATAATAGAAGAGGAAACCCATAAAAAAAAAGTTTCCTTTGTGAATTGTAGATTTTTAATCCCTTTAACCAGTTTCATGTAGTTTATTCCTTTGATCCATCCTATTAATATTCCATGTTCTAATTTCCTACTAATTGTTCAACCATCATAATACATAGAAGGAGGGAACGTGGAAAACCTTAGTAGATTCCTCTTTTACAAATGTAAAAGGATGTAGATCTACCATTCACTAAAGCATATATCCAATGAGAACCTAGACATGGTTGAAATCCACTAGGCAAATGATTAATCAAATTAAAACCTATGGAGAACCAATAAGAGAAAATATTATTGGACACTCTCAAACGAATTTTGCATATCTATATTAATTGTCATTCCACTCTCTACATTGACCATCATGGGGTGGATTTACCCTTTAAATATTAGTATAATATCCATAATTTCCCTTCCCTACATGAAAACTCATTAATTCTCAGAAATAATATGGGAATACTTTTTTCATCATATTTCTATGGATTTTGTTAAAATATTGTATCTCTAGTTTCATAGAGCAAAGTGATAAATTATGATGGATTTATATCATGATATGAGAGCCATAAAACAAGAGTTAATGTTTCCTGACACATTCTTCTTTCTTAAGGAATAATTTAACATTTTCTTTCAATAAAAATTTAAAATGGACCAACATGCTATAAAACAATCTAAAGAAAAACCATTTAGATCTCACAATTTTTCTAATTAATGTTACCAAACTACTTGGAAAACTTTGTTCTCTTCAATTTCATTCTTCAATATATTGTTATCTTCTTCAAGATAGGAATTGAATGTGTTTTATGAGCTTTTGTACCTTGTTATAGGCCATTTTGACCCATTGGGTAAATAGGCCTACAAAATGGATCAATCAACATCCATGAACACCTTGTCATCATCCCTACAAAAATAACTAAGCATGAATATACCAAATCGTTGATTTGTTGGGTATGACTACCTTAAGTCAATGATTTTAAGGCCCAGCGCACCCTGGCCATTTAGGTACCTACATTTAACAACAAGTTTCCCAGTTCCGCACCAATGTTCATCAGCAACAGGTTTCCATTTGTTGGGGGTGTGCTGTTTCTAGAAATTTAGGAAAAAAAATAATCCCAAAGCTTCCTCTTCCAGAATCTTTTGGGAGTTGTTTCAATCATTTACCTTGGATAAGAACTTTGAATCCTATCTGATCCTACCTAGGATATTTCACCTCTTATCCCTTGAGCTCATCCTCCCATCAAGAGTGGATCTCAAGCCTAGATTGTAAAATGGATAAGAATTCCTAAATCGCCACACTCTCATATAAATTTACAACCATCTACAACATCAATTTTGGATTTTGGAGACTATTCATACCCTCATGTTGATACTTTGAACCTAAGAGAGTGATCATCTTTATGCATTAGGGGGACATTGAGGTGTGATTTATGATAAGGAAAGACGAGTTGACTTGGGGAGATTTCTATAAGATTAGCTACTATTTTTGGTTGTTAACTCTCTCCTATTCATATTAATACAAAGAGTATATTGTTTTCTTATTTGTTTTATGTTATTTTTACATTTTTATATTTCAATGCTTTGTTGATCCATTGAATAGAGCGATTGGATAATGCTACATAGATGTCATAGATCTTTGGCTTGTGTTGATTGTATGTGCAAGTTCTAATTATAGAAAAAGGAGCTACGATTGGAGCTTATAAGACGAGATGAGAGAAGAGCTTGCAACAAATCAAAAGTAATCCTCTTTCCATTCTCCAATTTATCTAAGGGGAACATTATATTATTTCCTTTATGTCGTTCTAGAACAGTCCACTAGGTCTAGGGAAGACATTTCTGTCTGTAGTCGTAAATTCCACATAACAAACTGGTGACTCCACTCAGGAACATTTCATTCCCTTAGTGGTTTCATTGACCTTTTCCCTTGTTACACCTCTTGAATAGACTTCCAATTCCTCACTCAGTCTGAAGTGACCCTAGGAAGACCTTTCATTGAGTTGCATTTGATTTTTTGTGTCAAAAACTGACTTTACCTTAATCAGTTCCCCCTGGTCTGCTGACAAAGAATTGCAGCACTCTATGAAATTCTTCGAACCTTCATTGTAGAGCATTGGTAGCCTATATGCACTTGCACTGACCCCTTTTTCATGCAAAAAAATTCCTTATTATGCTTTTCTCTCTAATTAACATTGCTCTAGTTGATCCTCCTTGTGTCCCTGATTGTGTCTTAGTCTCTCAAAAGCATTCCTCTTTTTTCCTTTTGGTTTTGAGTGCCTTTGATAATAATTTATTTATATTTTGCTTTGTTCTTATTAATTAGGTCATTAGCAGACTAATTCCTTGATCACTGGTTTTCTTGAAGGAATTAGTGTTTCAGTGATCATTCTGAATAGTTTCTTTTAACAGTGATGATGCAAAAATCTTAGTTTTCATCTGAAAGTTAAGTGGAATCAAAAGGAAATTTTTTATGCATCATGCATTGCATCTAGGGTTTTGTTTGTGAAATTGTAATTAGGAACAATTGCATTAGGGGAATTGTTTAAGCATCCTGTTTTTTTCATCTTGTTTGTTACATATTCTCTTTTCTCTTCCCTCCCATACATAGAGTTTCATTCAAAAAGAATTTTCATTTCATCATGATAGCTTTCGTTTTAGGATATTTAGGTGAAATTCCTAGTGAGCCTTGAAAAATGAAACTTAATTCAAGATAAAATTTAAAATTTATTGATTAAATCTTAACGAGTATTTGTAACATTAATGAAAACATGTAAAGGTTTGGGCTAGAGACATGTTCGAGAGTCTATAAACATAGGAGTTGTCATTTTTTGTGAGTGTTGCATTCGGAGAGTGATATCTTGTTCCACGTATATAAGTGTATCGATTCGTTCTCTGTTGGCATTATGATACAAGTGTTGTCCTTGATGGAAACTCACTTAGATGACAGTTCACAGTGCAACAAGTTAACAACAAAGGATTATAGATCAGACTCCAGAGATTAAAGAAAGAGAGTTGTTTAAGAAGTATACGGTCGTTCACTTTTTCCAAGCAACATATACATGCGGGTTAACAGAACAAAAGAAGTGTATACGTATACACGAACTTTCATAGAAGGAAAAGCATGTATGGGATGGAAAATCAAGGTTTTGGTCCAAGGTATTGGTCTGAGGTATTTGGTCCGAGGTATTGGTCCAGGATACTTGGTCAAGGTATTGGTCCTAAGTGGTTTTGGTCCAAGGTATTGAGAAAGGCCTAAAATTATATAAGGAGGAGAAGATAATTAGGTCAAGGCCTGCAAGCATTGAATATCTTACGAAGTGTTAGATCAAATATGCAGGTTATGGGTTTATGATGCTTTGCTTGATCTGAACTAAAGATGCACCTATGTGGTTGATGATGGATGATGGACCAGGATCATAAGACCTAAAATGAATTATCATTATGTGGTATGATCATGGATAGTCTAGATCTAAATATTGACGCATGTTTTATTCTGTAAATGTAATGATCTTGGTATGATTGAAGTCTGGAATAGTTGTGAAGTTTTTAAGTTAGTATTTGAAGATCTGTACGCTTGTTCACATTGACAAAAGTGCGTATACATGTTAGTTCGACACAACAAAGTAGCGTATATAGCATGAAATATGATGTTTGAAGTTGCAATTGCTTCTAGTTGTTGATGTAGAGTTCTAGGTTCTGCTTTGTGTTCTAGTGACAGTGTTATGAATGTTCAGATTGATTGATTGTGATTTGCTTCAGTGATGATGGGATTTTAGTGATTTATTGATTCAGTTGTGGTTGATTCAGAGATTGATGATTGAGTTTTAGTGATTGGTTGATGTAGATGTATTTGATGGTTGTATTGCGGTGGTGATTGATTTAGAGATTCAATGTTACAGATGGGTCTAGTGTGAAAATTAGATGAAACGTGGCCTTCAGATTGTGGCGTTGTGTTCCAGGAGTATCCAGTCTGAAAATTTATGAAACGTGGTCCCTAGAGGAAGAGATAAGGTCGTAGCCTTCTTCAAGCCGACACCCACGTAATGGTAAGCATATCAACCAGTACAAGAGCCAGGGGTTAGAGCTCCCTTCCAGCAACAATTGGAAAATGAGCAAAGATAGGAGCCTTTTGTAGGTCAGTGCCTACGTACTAGTAAATGGATTGGTTAGTAAAAGAGCTAGGTGGTTGGAGCTCCCTTCTAGTAGCAGCTAGAAAATGAGTGAAGGTTGGAGCCTTCTGTAGGTTGGTGCCTATGTATTAGTAAACGAATCAGCTAGTACAAGAGCTAGGGGGTTGTAGCTCCCTTCCAGTAGCAACTGGAAAATGAGAGAAGGTTGTAGCCTTCTACAGGTGGGTGCCTGCGTACTGGTATGAGTATTCACTAGTACAAGATTGTAAACAGATTTTTCTTGTATTAAAAGAAGACGGCAACAGGTGGTTTTTGTCCCGCATTGGGTTTCCACGTTAAATCTTGGTGTTCATGTGTATTTCTTATGTGTGATGTTTTATTCTATTATTACTGCACATGGATACTATTTATATGCTTAATGAAGTATTGATGCACTGATTAAATATCAACATATGATGAATTAACTGAATCATAAGTTTGTTGGATATACGCTGGTTGCTTTAAAGATAGCTGTGTGTACACGTGAGTTACCTTCATTGAAGTAGCGTATATAAATTTGAGTATGAAAAGAAAAATTTATGGATTTGATAATGCTGATTCACCGCCCCCCCCAAGTATTATTTCCAACATTCTTCATGCACCTCTAGATATATTGGATGGCGCTCAGGGCATGAAAAGTATATGGGAACACTCTCATTGTATGATTACATATTAGGCAACACTAACACATATTTCACTTCCATGTATCGTCTAGTATATTTTGGAAGTCCAGCATAGGTTGTTATCCTCACCATCAGTAACCTAGTTGGTCGCCTTGTATACTTTGATACACCCACCACATCGTTCGGGGAGATTGCCTACCCCTACGTAAATCATGGGTTCTCCAAGGTTGTATATCACAATTTCTTGGTAGAACATTTATCCCTATTTTACCCTCTTTGATTTATTTTTTGTGTTAATTGCTAAAATTTATTAATCCAACATGGAATAACAACACCCTACCCTCTATCGTTCACGTAGAATGCAAAATAAGCCTTGTCTTCCACTTGAGGAAAATATTGGCCATCGTCAGAAGCATAAGAATAAGTAGAATACCAAATCTAGCAGTTCAAGATCTATCACTTCTGGTCCTCCATCTAAGATAGATTTGTCAGAATCATCTTTTACTGTGAGTATAGAGCCCGTGATTAGCTCTCCATTAGCTAGTGAGTCTGACACAATCGAAATAGAAGCACCTTAAATATGATTACCTGAGGTTATTAAACCTAACTATACTGAATCAGACACAACACAACCTAAGGTTATAGAACTTGAGGTACCTCAATTATGTAAACCTATTATTTTAGTACCTTCCTCTTCTCTTCCTCTATCTCAAACCTAACCCCAAACTATATATCTTGGACCCAACGGTGAACCACTTCCACTTGGCATTGTGAGTATCGAAGAGATTCCACATGAAGAGCATGAACCCTCCTATCCTATTGGAGTAGGGACTCATTTTTATCAGGCCCATCATTTTCCTTCTCCTCATACTTCATCTCATCTTCCTTCGTCTAGTTCTTTTCCTTTAAACTCACATTTGAGTTTTACCTAGAAATTTTCTCTGGGAGAGTTAATCATGACTAGATCTGCTATGTTTTCTCAACATGTATCTACGACCATGACTAATACAATCGTGGTTGCATCCTCATCCATGTTTTTAACATCAATAGAGACACATTTTTATGGTGCCCTATCCATCCTACGTGGTTACCAATATTTGTCTAGTACCTTCTCTGGCACAACATCAGGTCCTTAGACCTCTCCCATGTCATCTACATGTGGAATTCCATATCGCTCTTCTTTGATGAGAATTACACAGTCTGCTTCTCTTCCTCCATCCACAGCTACAGTTCAGTAACAGACTGGTCCTTATGTTAGTGGGTATGGACTCCTACAACTGCCCAATGCATCTACTATTGGGAACCCTCCTCTCGGGGGAAATTGACTCTATATTATCCTCCTCTTTAGGCAAGGGGGAAACTTGTTGCAAGGACAATTCAATCTCCAAAAGTTAGTTCTTAGCCTCATATGAGCCCTCCAGCTTCAGGAATGTTTGTTAATGTTTGGCAAACTACCACACCTATACAACCTTCTTTGGTTGTGGCATCATCTTTATTTTCTCAACCTATTCCACCTAAATATTAGATTTTTGTTCAACACCCTATATCTCAACATGTTCAAGCTCAAATGAATGTGAGCCAACCTTTACATGATGTAACTCTAAATAAACCAATTCCATCAGTATCTAGTGCACCTCAAGTCATGTATACTCAACCTTTTCAAGGTAACTTACAATTACAATAGTTTGGACATATCATTCCTCAAACTCAAATGGGTCAGAATGTGTATGGTATGGCACATGCATAACCTAACCAACCTTATGATGGGATGATGTAAGTCCCACAGGGCAACAATATCAATCGTATCAAGGTATCCCTCAAGTTCCTTATGGTCAGCAAGTCAAAACTCAGCTGTTTCAACCTTTACAATGTTATCCTAGAGTAGGGTACCAAGGTTATGTGTACATTGGTTATCAAAATCCTCCCTATCCTGGAACATAGATACTTGTTAATCAGGCTATCTCATATTATCCAGGGTATCCTCCACCACACCTCAATAGGAAGTTTCCATTTGTAGCAACTCTTGAATTGTTAGATCTGACTAGGCTCACCAATGATCCCATTTCCCATTCTCATTGGTGGATGATTATACCTACAAATTTTCCTAGTGATATTCCTAAATTAAATGGAAATCTTGGAGAAGACTCATCCATGAATGTGATGAATTATCATTTGTGGTGTTCTTCAAACTCCCTCAATGATGACTCTATTCATTTGCGTCTTTTCCAATATGCACTCACTAGTATGACAACAAAATGGTATAATGAATTACCTTGAGCTTTGTTTGATAACTTCAGTGCCTTGGCTACCAAATTTCTAACACATTTCTAGCTACCCATCAGATATGAGACTTGAATTGAAATGTTACCCAATTTCAAGTAATCTAATGCCACTTACATCTCTGATCACATTCATGAATGGCGAGTCATCGTCCTTTGGTTAAAACTTTTGTTCATGGCCAATTGTTAGTTGAATGGTTCATTAAGTCTCTGTTTCCATCTATCATATAAGCATAGTTGTGACTAAAGAACAAGTAATTTATCATGCCCAGTATTTGGATCTCATGTATACCCAATCCGACATTCTCTATGATAAGATACCAAATTGTCCGCAAACTTATGATACTATTCCTCAAACTCCTGGTAAAGAATCACATGCATATGATGGCATGATTGGTTTTTCCAGCTAGCAGTCAATGAGTAAACCATATGGATCCACTCTTTTTTTGATTGCTCAAAGCCCTCCTTCCACATGCGATTTCTACTTTCGAGATCAATGGTGTTCAATCATCCAAAGGAAAATTTCAGCAACCAAGAAGTAAGAAGAAACACAAAGGTAAAAAGAAGAAAGATAACCCTCCATAAGATAAATAAAACAATCGGTCATCTAAAGGAAAAAGGAAAACTCAATACCCATGTTTGTTTTGTAATGAGGAGCATTTCACTCGTAGTTGTCGACACTGGGAAGAGGTGAATCAATTCCTTAAATCATTCGCTACACCTATTGTGTTGACAGACCCATTTCTAAATTAGGAGACCAATATGGTTTCTCGATATCCTACTTCCTCTAACATGGTTTTAATTCTTTCCTCTACTAAGCCGAAAAATGATGTTATGGTGGCCAACTGAAATAAATACTACAATAATGTGAATCCTTTGAATGGTCAAGCTACTAATCAACCTACAAGTTTGACTGCATCTCCATCGGATCCTACTCCAAATGTCATACCAACTAGATTAATTATTAAGACTCCCAAAGGCATTATCCATGAATTGGCATTCAATCGTTGCACAAGAGCTCCTCAGAGTTATAACATGTTGAGGATTTTTCTCGGGCTCCATCAACTCTGTTGAATCTTGAGCTGTTTTACCCCACTGAAAAGAAGGCTTTACTTTCAGCAATTGGATATATTGATCAATCGGATTCCAACCTAGTACTTTTTAACTATGAGAACCATACACCTCGACTTACATCTCAATTATATTTCATGATCCAGGTTTTTGTTCAAGCTAATAATATTGACGGTTCCATTGTGGACGAGGGAGCATAAACCTATATTATGTCCATGTCTTGCTGGAAGGTCATTGGTTCTCCATAATTAAGTTAGCCATTGACCAATTTAAAGGATTTTGATGGAAGAAGCTATAAACCTTGTGGAATTTTCAATTCTCTATAGGTAGAACTAGGTGATAGTACCATATCAGTACAAGTCAAATTTATTGACACACTGGTAGATTATAATATGTACTGCATTGTACGTGGGTTTATGATATGCTTCCGGTTGTTTTGACATATTTTAGAATCATGAATTTTCGTCACAAAAATGGTATAGTATCCATTGATAAATTCACTTTCTTTACCACTGATTTTTCAATTACTGGGAACATCCCTCTTGTGGGGGAAATCCCTCACCCATATTAGCATGTTGGGGTTGGACTGCTTAAGGATTCCACTCTCATGGGAACCTTTCTGCTTCCTCCTCCTTCACTTCCCGACAAATATACCTCAGTTGCCTATATTAATATGATATCTTCTTGTGTTACTCAAGATGATCCATTGGTAGTAACAGATCAATATTATATCGACAGTTTTGGTGACTGTATGCCACTCAACCCCATTGAGCTTGACTACAAAGCCAACTATTCAGTTTACGTGGCTTATTCTAATCCTTCATCTTCGATTAATTAGGTTGATCAATCCTTCTATTATGGTACATCCCATTATCCTTTCTCTCATACTTTTTCTACTGATAAGAGCATCATGGAGATGATGATGCTGGATGATACACCATGGGATGACCATCATCATCATTCCTCCTTGCTAGATTCCTTCGAGGATAATCTTAGTGAGCTTTATTGGCCCAATATCATTGATCTATATACGAATTTCGCATCCATCTACGTTGTCGATTATGATAATAACTTGTTGAATATTGAGGAGACTATCCCTCTTGACATTTCAATTAAACCTGACATTGTTGAAATCTACATATGACTACGTCTTTCTTTCCAAGTGAGGTCAAGAATTATAAAGCCCTATTTTAGGATTTTATGTATGTTCTTGCCTAGTATTATGAAGAAATTTCACATTTATCTAAACATTGTTTCGTATTAAATTAAAATGTATCCTGATGCTAAACTAGTTTGGCAGCGCCTCTATCTAGTCCATCCTAAGAAGGTTGCTTCTAAGGCCAAAGTTGAAAAACTTCTACCTGTTAGTTTCATCTATCCCATACCTTTAACTGATTCTGTGTCTAACATTGTTCCTGTCATAAATAAACAATCAAAATTTTTTGCGTGTGTCATTTATTTGGACATTAATCATGCTTGTCTAAAGGACAATCATCCTAGCCCATTCATTCACCAGATTGTTCATGATTGTGCCAGTTGTGAGATATTTTCATTTATGGACGGCTTCTCAAGCTATAATTAAATGAACATCCTGCCAACAAACCAAGATAAGACTACATTTATTTGTCCTTGGGGCACATTTCCATATTGAAAACTCCCTCTCAGGATGAATAATGATGGGGCTATGTTTCAGAGGGAAATGAATTATGCCTTCCCTGACATCAAACGTATTTTGCACCCTATTTGGACCATTTTCCTACTCATTCGAAACATCAAGCTGGTCACCTGATGAATCCTAGGGCCATATTTTTATGATGTAGGCATTATAACATTCGACTCAAACTGCACAATTGTGTGCTTCATGTAAGTTTCAATTGACTTCTCAATTTTGTTGTATAAAAACATGGAATCCATATTGACCCATTGAAAGTCTAGGCGATCATTGATGTTCATACCCATTCTTCCCTCCTTAATATTCAATGACTCCAAGGGAAGGCTAACTTTCTTTGGAGGTTCATTCCAACTACACTAAACTAACCAAAGTATTTACTCACTTGTTAAAGTAAGGGGTTCCCTTCAATTGGGATGACGCTACTCAAAAGGCATTCGATGCCTTAAAATATGTATTGATTCAGTGATCCCTATTATATCCCCCAGATTACCAACGTGATTATTTCCTCTACCTCGTTGTTGTAATTACTACCATTTCTATGGTATTGGTTGACGAGGATGATGTAGGAATTGAGAATCCTATTTGTTACTTGAGTAGGAATCTCAATGATACTGAAGTTAAGTACACTCATGTCAAAAAGTTAGCCTTCATAGTTGTTGAAGCTATCCAGAGATTTTGCCATTACATGCTACTCTGCAGAACTATGGTTGTTTTAGATTGCAATCCCATGATGTACATGTTATCGTGACAATTTTTGGGGGGAAAGTACTCTAAGTGGATTTTCATCCTATAAGAGTTTGATTTGGAATTCATCAAATCCAAGTCAAAGAAATGCTTAGTTTTTACTGAGCTAATTTGTGACCTTCCCACTCCTGAAACTAAAAAAACATCTGGTGATTCTATTTTGGATGAGTCATTGTTTATGATCTCATTATTTAACCTATGATATGGAGACATTATCATATATCTCTCAACCCAGACCTTCCGACCTGATACTTGCTTTGACTATTGACGTATATGATATCAAGCCAAACATTACATTGTAATCAACGACACCATTTATCACCGTGGTATCGATATGTTTATTGAAGGTCTCACTCATGAGGAGGCCAAGAAAGACTTAAATGAATTCCATTATGGGGCATGTGGAAGTCATTTATTTGGTTATCCCACCACAGAAGATCTTGCGTGCTAGTTACTTTTGGCCTGCCATATTTTGAGACTATATCTGTGTTGTCCAAAAGTGTTACACATGCAAGATATATGATCGTAAGGCCAGTATTCGACCTGCTCCTTTGCCTCCTATTATCGCCATTGGTCCTTTTGTGAAATGGGGCATTGATTTCATGACATGTAACCCTCACTCAGTTAGGGGACATAGCTATATCATAAAAATGGTTGACTATTTTACCAAGTCATTCGAGGTGATGCTTACATACAATAATACTCATGAAACAATTTCTCTATTTTTCTTCAACCATGTCATTGCACAATTTGGTGTTCCACAGGTTGCAGCCATGGACCATGGAAATGGTTTTTGCAATCACATGATGTCCAAACTGACTACCAAGTTGGGACTCTCTCATGAGATTTCCACTCCCTACCACCCTTAGGTGAATGGGAAAGTTTAGGCCATCATTAAATTTGTTCAGACAATGCTTCAACCTATGATAGGGGCCACAAATTAGACTAGCATACTATTATTTATATGACCTTGTGGTTTTATCGAACCTCTATTAAGACTTCTACTGGGTTCACACCATTTCAATTAGTTTATGGTTTAGAAGCAACTCTTCCAATTGAATGTGAAATTTTGTCTCTCAAACTTGTTGTCGAACGCCTCCCTTCCACTTCCACTAAAGAGGAACGTTTCTTACATTTGATGTGCTTAGATGAAACCCAACATAATTCTGCAATGGCTAACGAATCCCATAAGAAATGTATCAAGGTGAAATATCACAAGATTGGTAAGCCTTGCATCTTCTCGAAAGGATTCCTTGTCTTGTTATATGACCAGGATTCTGATAAATTAGGATTGGGGAAGTTCGAGCCAATGTGTCTAGGTCCATACATTGTTAAATGTGTTATTACTAAAGGGGAATATGAGATGGTTTATTTTGATGGAGTTCCCTTGGCACAACCTAAAAATGCGTTGTACCTTAAGACATACTATGCTTGAGTTTTTTGTGTAGTGCACTGTGTACATATTGTATATAGGTGTGATGGAGTGTGTTCTCTTCGGAGTTTCATATAGTTTCTATTAATCCTGTTTACATTTGGTTTGTAGATTTCAGCATCCCTCGAACCATATGTTGGTTATACTGATGGTGTCAGACATAGTACTTGAAACCTTTCTTCCATGGCTTGGGTTATATATGCTTTGAATGGTGAGTTAGAGATTTTACAAGGGATTTGTATTGGTCACTCTACAAATAACATTGCTAAATATAGTGTAGTCATTTAAATGTTGTCTGATGTTATTTCCCAACGTATCCGTCATACAGTTATCAAACTCAACTCACAACTTGTAGCAATGCAATTGACTAATGTCTATTTGGTTAGTTGGTTGACTATGTTTTTCATGTTCATCAGGGTTCACCTTTTGGAAATATATTTTGATTTCATCCAATATCAACATATTTTTATAAATCTAAACACATTGATAGATGCATTGGCTAATCATGTTTTAGATAGAAGTTTGCAACACATGTAAATTAAATTCAATACACATCAATACATTGAAATACATAGTGGAACCATAAGAAACACCAAAGACAATTATATATATATATAAGTTTGGTTTTACAAAATTTGTGCCCGAGACACATATGGCCGCATGTCCTAAAATATACATGTAGTCAAAATAAGGCTAGTAGAGTAATCATAGTGTTCATGATAGCATGTCACTATGCAAGCCATCTTGCATAGCTCTCGACTAATACGACTAGGCATGCTAATAGTATGTCGTTGCAGTTTCATAGGAACCTTGTCCACCCTAGTCTTTGTTAAACTCACATGGACAACAAGAGAGATATAAAAGATAAAACATGCAATTCATTTTTTTATTAACATGAGATATACATTTATAGTACAATATGTGACTCTTGGGTTTCAGATCCCAAGGTCTCTTGGACTGCTTTGGTCTATTCGGCTTCCACACTAACCCATTTAGGATTAGGTGTCCAAAATTCCCCCCCTTAATCCTAAGGGTTATGTATGAGTCCAAGAAGAGAGCTGTAATACAAAATGTGAAAAAAATGCATGGCAGCACTAGGCTGAATGTGCTCTATGAAATGTTGGTAAAAAAGGGCAGTGGTTTAAGGATGACCACCAACACTGGAACGCTTAGTGCAGTTCCCGAAACTCTTCCAAAACTGGCAAGAAACTGAAGTTTTCTGCTAGAGGAAGTGATCCTATTGTTTTAAAGAGGGAAACCTTCAACCATAAAAGGGAGGTCTCACCCCGCATAAAAGGTAAAACTTCAACCTGAAAAGGGAAGTCTCAACCTGTGATGGTTTAAGGATAACCAACAACTCTGGAATGCTTAATGCAATTCCTGGAACTCTTCCAAAACTGGAAAGAAGCTGGAGTCTTCTGCTAGAGGAAGTGTTCTTAATTGTGTTACTGGAACTCTTCCAAAACTGGAAAGAAGCTGAAGTCTTTTGCTAGAGGAAGTGTCCCAGATTGCCAACTGAAGGCATGTTCACAGGCATCTGTGTTTCTGGCTACAACTCTGAAACTGGTGTGGCAGGTTGTGGCTCAGGCTCACTTGATGTGACTTTGAAGCTTGTAGATGACCATCATTTCGCCCCCTGTCAGATACAATGTGAGATGATGGAGGAAACTCAACTGCAAGACTATTCAATATTCTGGAACAAGTTCTGACATGTGTTTGGAATATCTTCTTGGTTGTTGATGCCCATTGCCAAGAAGCGATCCATCCAAGATGAATCTTTGTTCTTGCAGGACGTTTGTTTCTGAAGCATCTGTGTGAAGAATGACTGGTTTTATGACAGTGCTTACATGGTTGAAGATCAAAATAGTGATCTTTCAAATGGCCAACTCGGTCACAGTGTTGGCATTTTACGATCTGTTGTTGTTGTTGTTGTTGCTGTGGAAGAGGGGAAGAGTTTGGATCAGCTGAAGGTGAACTGTCATGAATGAACCCAGCACTCTGAAATTGAATGGGCTTGGCATAGTTTGGAATATGAAAGGACAAGTCCTTGTCATATCCAAGACCAGTTCTGCGCTTGTTGTGGACAAGCTGTTCCCAAGGTCTGATGATGGGCTTGGGAAGTGCAGACTGAGTTTCTACATCTGCATGTACAACTGCTGCTTTATTGTGTACTAAATCTGAATCAACTGTAACATTATTGACTTGCTTCTGATGGGTTGCAGTGTCAGTGTTCTGAACAAAAACATGTTCAGAATGACTTCTCTGTTTTAATTCTTCTTGCTGTAGCTGAGATTCAAGCTGCAAAAATTCAATCTTTTCTTGTGCATCATGCAGGCAGGTCTGAATGTCACAAAGAGTGTCTTTGCTAACATTTACCTTCCCACCAATAGTAGAGTGTATTAGTGTATACAATAACTCTAATACATCATCAAATCTAGCCATTGTCTCAACAAAGAAATGAACACTCAACAATCCTAGTGGAGACTATAGCAAGTCTAGACAAACCCCAGCTATTGAAGATTTCAAAAATTAAGAATATCAGTTTGAAAAATACATTGTCCAATACCATACTTTCAGAGATTCTGTTCTTTAAATTCTGTAGAAATTTCACATCTGACTAGACTTTTTAAATTAACTTACGTAGTTGATTCCTTCAAACTCTATATCCCTTCTGGAAGCTCAGGAATGCAAAAAGAATAAAAAATCCGCGAAGTTTTGTACTAAACGATTGCTTTTAAAGTTCCAAAGTCGATTTCCATCAAAATTCACAGGACTGTTTCTGAAACCTTAAGACAACATCCATTGTCTGCTGCAACGTTTTCGCCCCTAATATCACCAACAAAACAATATCTAGGTCCACTATACAACATTTTATATCAAAATTTCTTGGTCGAATCTCGCCATCGATTTGAAAACACTCTTGGATGACACATTCTTGATGTTGTTGCAAAGGTTGATTTCAATCAATTCTCACTTCAACTTTCTTATAAACAAATCAAAATACCACCAGCAATGTGTTAAAAACTTCAGCAGGGCTTTATTATGTATTCTGCCCTCAAAATACAGAGATTCCAGCTAGGAATTTAGCCAATCACTAACAGATTTGTGTCCAGCAAGAATGAGAGGCTCAAAGTCCTTCCAACACAGATACAATAGATATGTTTCACCCTTAAAATGCTCAGGTATACCAAGATACGCTTGGCTGAAGGTATGGATGCACAACTAAATGACTTCTTCCTTCTTTGAAATTCGAACTTCAACTACAGGAATGGATTACATATACCTCTGATATATCAACTCTAATAATAACAGAGATCTGAAGTAGAATATACCAGCAAATGTTAGGAAGAACAGTGGTTGTAGATAAGTGTTATAACATCAAAGAAGCTCCATCATTACAGAGAAAACACCACAGTGATAATATATGCAACGTATTCAGCTCCAAGACAGAGAAATAAATATGGAGTGTCTTCAATATATTCACAGCCACACATCCAATGAGATGAGGAAGTTTGAGACCCTCTATAGCAGAGGTACATCACCAAACATCACTTCCAATAGTCTATACTCATTAAGATTTCAAGCACAGGTACAGTGATATGCTGCTCAACTGAAACAACCACAGAAAATACAAGTTTGTAGCCTTGGGGCTAGATCATTCTTTATGCCCTTACCCTCTCCCCAACTACAACTCGAACAATCTTCCAGAATGATTTTCTGTTTGCATTTTGTTCACACCAGCAACTTACAGGACGAGCACAACTCACTGTGATGGAAAACTCAACCTATTTCTTAGACTAAAGTCAGCCACTAGAAGGGAAAAAACTTGTCCCTTGAAACAGAATGAAACTTGCCCTTTCGTGGGCAGAACTTCAATCTCAATGTATCACAGAGAGTACAGTCCCTTGGTTGTGGAAACTCAACCCATGAACTTCAGCAAACATTGGTGCTTTCGCCCTCCAAATGGTCCAAAAACTCGTTCCCTTTAGCAGTAGGAAGCTTGAATTGGAGAAGGTTATAGGTTTGACAACAAGAAACTGTAGTGGCTTTGCTTTCAATTTTTCAAATGGAGATTTTGCCTATCTTGCTAGGTGTGCCGTTGTCGTGTACAGAGTCGATGCAAATCACCAAATCCGATTCCTTGTGGCCTCTAGAACCCCAAACGCATCGACTTGCCACTCGGACGGTGACAATCTTCTGCACAGTTTCACCTTTAGGAGGTGCTGTCGTTTGGAGCTCGGAGGGAGCGCAATGGATTGTCTTTCATATTCCTTTGGCGTGATTAATTCCACCACCCTTAACAATAATAACAATACTTTGCGCCCAAGGCTTGGGGTCTGTCACGCGAAGAACAACACTGTATCAACGATGTGCAGCAGCAGCCTCAATAACCATTCTTCCAGGTGATGGCATTGAGCACAGGTCGTTGGCTCCAAAAACAAGCCTAAACCCCACTATTTTACAGCCAAACCGCCTGCACACCCATTTGTCATCAAACCACTACAATAACATCGACACATGCGACATCAGCGCTATGAACATTCCAAACATTCAAATATGCAGCCAAAATTGAAATAGATTGCGGTATATAGAGTCACATTGAGGTCCCTGACCAACCCAATTACGAGTTCTCAGCGATATGGTGAACAACAGGTGTACAGTGGAACTAGAGGCTGAAGATGTCGAGACCAATGCTACCCTCCAGCAGTCGGTCGCTCCAATCTCCATCCTAACCTTCCACAGACGCCGCGACATCTATGACCATAAATGAAAGGGCATTGTGATAAGCTTGGTCCACCGCGTAATTCTCCACAACTTCCAGGTAGGCGACGTTGCACAAAGCTATACAGTTCATATATACAAGGGGGTGACCAAGGTGTGGATCGATCACTTGACCTCCTTCAATGGGAAACTGGGCCTCGTCACAGTAATTCAGGGCTCCACCGATGTGACCATCTCCAACTCTCTGCTTTCCAATACGAATTTCAACATGCTCTAGGGTGGTTCGGACATGGATACAGTCGATCACAAGCTCAGGGTTACAGTTTATCGAAACTGGTTCTTGAATGCTTCATGGACATGGAGACTATGACCACAAATGCAAAGGCAAATCATACACAAAAACCTACGAGTGTGAAGACCAGAGCCGAGGCGCAGAGCGAATTGGTAGAAGGTGTCAGGCTAGACAAACGTTCCAGGCAGAGGTAAGACAAACGTTCCAGGAAGAGGTCAGACAAACGTTCTAGTATTTACTTAAAAACGCATATGTCAGAGTGCGCAGTCTAGACAAAACGCACAATCTTGGCAGAAAAACGCATATATGTGCATGAATTTCGATTAGGCACAACAGAGAGATAATCCAAGGAATCGACAGAGTAAAAGCATCAAATTTCTGACTGTCAGTGAATTAATGGAGTGTTATGGACAGTGAACAGAAATGTCATAACTGATATGCACATAGAGGCCACAAAACAAATGGCTCAAATTGGAGCAGGACCAGCAATCGCCTGCTCTGATACCATGTTAAACTCACATGGACAACAAGAGAGATATAAAAGATAAAACATGTAATTCATTTTTTTATTAACATGAGATATACATTTATACTACAATATGTGACTCTTGGGTTTCAGATCCCAAGGTCTCTTGGACTGCTTTGTTCTATTCGGCTTCCACACTAACCCATTTAGGATTAGGTGTCCAACAGTCTCAGCTATGAAATGGTTCAACTCCTCCATGTGATGCTCAACCTCTACAAGGGTCTCAACCACTTTGAGATATTGTAGTACCTCACATCATGATGCAGTAGCCTATACTGTTGTTGGTCCATGTTGTGGGTCTCCTTGATTGTCTCTCCACCACTCCTTGAACCAAATAAAGAGATGGGGGAACCTTGCCTTGACTGATGGATTAAGAAGTATATATCTTCCACCTGTATTTCCAACATATGTGCAACAATCTGAATTCTTGTGCTAGAACATCCCATGCACAGATAACATGCCTCAATAATTCCATTTATTGCCTGATACCAGAAAGCCAAAATAATTTCAAAATTCCATAATCTCTCAAAGCATGGATGGTGGCAAGATCATTAGCTGAAGTCAGATCTTGTTCCTTATGATCTCTTTCCCACCATATTAATGAATTTTTTCTCCAATAGAAACCTGAAACATCATAAGAAGGATCTTTAGGACAAGTTTCATGCAAAAATCTAGAGACATTCTCAGGAAAACAAGCAAAATAATATTGGGAATTGCGCTCAGCGCACCCCCTAAGAGAATACGATGCATTGGAGTGCCCTCCCTACTATATTTTTCTCTTGTTCAACACTCATTTTGAACTTCTTGGGGTGCGTTGGACCTAGGGTGAGGATTTAGAGTCCTTAGGCCCTCAAAAACTTGGAAAATTTGAATGAAATGACAAGATAGAACCATGAAAGGAAAGAGGAAGGTTATAACTCTTACCTGGAAGTGACAGTGCTTCAAATGATCTATTGGACTAGTTGCAATCAAATACAGAATATTAGGGTAAAAGCCACTTACAACTCAAGTCTCTCTAAGGGGTAAAATTTGAAATGGTAAAAGTAAGTTACCTTTTGCCTATTTTATGGTCATTTCATCATTATGTTATTAATATTATAATGTTTTAACTTGAATGTGATTCAATTTTACCATGAAACATGTAGTTTTAATCTTTTGGTGGTGTTTTGAGCAGGTTTATTAGAGAGCATACTTTTATCGCCTTTTCAGGCTTTGTAAACCTACAAAAAAGGAACACCCTGGAGTCCTCTTTCATCTCTTTTCAGACTCCCAAAATATGGAAACATTGTTGAGCACTTGTCTTCTTGAACTCGTCAAAGTAAATGAAATACATCTACTCAGTATAATTTTAACTCCTTTCCAGGTTAGATAGACTAATTACAAAAAATAAATACCTTAGTCAAACATGGCTAAGAGGTTACCTTGGGTATCATTTTCTACCTTTCCAGACTTAAGAGACTATTTACGACATAGGGTCTTAACTGGAGGAGAAATAACATACCATTTGGCTTCATATTAGGGGATATATATTGATGGGAAAGTTCCATAATATGTTGAGAATATACTAGGGGGTAAAGTGTTTTCATATAAGCAGGTATAAAAAATTGAGCTCAAAGTGAATGAAAAAATATAAAGGGCTATAAAAAATGTTAAATAAAAAATGGATACCTAAAATATCTAATGAAGGTAGGGTTTTTTAAAATTTGAAAGGTGTATTGGGTTTATACTGGTAGGGGGTTAAATAATGTAGTTTTGTCAAGGTATTTTTCAATATGTAGGCAAATTAGGGGTATTATTTAGTATGCCACGAACATAGGTGATAGGCCATAGGTTCATTGAGTGAAACCCTTGTGATTTACAAAAGGGAACTTTTGGAGCTGTATTTTATACCTCTTTTTCAAACTCTCTAAACATGAAAAATATTTTGAGCTATACCTTCGGTGGACTCGTAAAAACATCAAACAATAATGGACTCATGAAACATGATGGGACCGAACCACTCCTTCTAAGAGTTATTTAAGATACTCAAAGGGATTCATCCAAAGGGTGAAATTATAGATCAAGCATATGTTATCCTCATTAAGCGTGTTAAAAACTAATGAGGTACTCACCAGAAATGGTTGGGAAATTTTGGAAAATGGGATACTCACCTATTAATCATAGAGAGTCACTCTTGAACATGACACTCTTCCACTTCATCTTCGTGCCTGTTGGGTTGGGAAATATGCTTCTCTTTTGGTTCATCACACCATTTCAAAGCCTTTGCTTTTGTTTTTTAATCAATTCTTAGAACTCCATTCAATTTCATCGATGTGTTAAAGAGAAGTCATTCAGTTGATATCTTCTACGATACTCTTAAGTCTTCATTCCATGGATTTTGTTCCTAAATTAGTTCCACGTCAACATCATTTTGTCTCAAATCACAATACATGTTTTGTGTCATTAATGGGGGATACATAAAGGCCCTCCTATGATGGGTCACTTCCTCTCGACATTAGATCATTATCATGAAGTTGACTTAAAAACTCTTCCTTTGGTACCTTGGGGCTTGCATACATCAATGGCAAGTTTCCTCATTCTTAGCAACAAGTTTTCATCATTGGCCTTTGACCGATATATTTTTTGTGGTGTTTAACTTCAACTCATGCTTTCATACCATACAAATTGTATTGTTGTACCTTGAGATCTATTAACATCATCGGTGGTTTCTCTCACATCTCTTAACAACTTACATCATTGACTAATCATATGGTGTATTCCATGGTCGAGTCCAACTTATTTATTCGCATGGTTAGACTTGTACATTGGGTGATCGAGTGAATGAAATAGAAGACCCTAAATCTAGTTCCATGCATCAGGCTGCAATTTCAGGATCAATTCAAGATTACAAAGCATGACGGCTATGATGAGACAGTCATTAAATCATGGATCCATACTTTTTCATCAATGGACACGACTTCTTGATCATTGCATATGTAATGTTATGTTATGTGCTAAGAATAGGTATGCCTCCCTTAGGAAGTATTCCATGATGAAATGTTTTGTAACATATGGTGATTTCAACCAGTTGTTCTTGATTCGAACTTGTCACAAGTTAAAGCAATTTAGTCACCAGTTGTCATATCTGACTTTGAGCTTTAGGTGGGAATCTGTTATAGGTCATTTTGTTGCATCTGTTCAATAGGCCTACAAACTAGATCAATCAACATCCATGAACGCCTTGGCATCATCACTACACAAAGCCCTAAGCATTGATCTTCCAAATCCCTGAGTTTATGGGTATGACTCTATCAAATCAATGGGTTTCCTCTTAGAATTTTTAGAGGTTCTTTAATTTCTTGTTCTTTTCTACCTTTATATATTCATCCTATAGTCAAGGCATATTCAATGTTCCTTTTTGTTTCCATTTCTTTCTCTCTATTTTCTTTTCCATCTCATTTTTCTTTTCATGATTTCCTTTCTTTCTTTCTTTCTTTTCCTCGTTTTCTCTCCTACTTTTTACTATTGATTTTTTGTTTTGTTTTGTTTTGTTTGTGTAAACACCCTTGTCACTTGTGTTTATTTATTCTCAATTATTTCCAAATATATTTCCTCCTACCCGTCTATAAATACTTGTTCCTTGAGGTCTCACATACCTTTCTCATGGAAGTCTAAAAAATATAGTATTAAAATGTTTATGGTACCAAGACTAGTTCAATATACTCATATTGTTCTTTCTTTGAATACTCCTAATGCTATTTTTGTTGAATATATGATTTATAAAAATGATTTGAGGTAACAACCTCAGTTGATCCTTGTTTCCTAATCATATTTTGGGAATTTAATAGCTATGAGGGTGCATGTGTTGTTAATTTAATAAGAATAGTTCTAGATTATTTATTAGATTTCGATGGCATTGAACACTTAATGTCCCCTTTGTTGGTTGGATTTTATTCTTTACCATTTTCCATACCTCTCCCTATTTCTACGCTACTAGAGTCTCTTCTTGATTTTTCTTACAACGTGTAGAAAATTTCATATATTCATGACATATTTTGCAATTGAATGGTAATTGCTTGCAATCTAGTCATTGGAAAAGAAACGAAAGTAGACTTGTAGATACCATTCTCTAGATACACGACAACAAAGATGTGGCAACAAGTGTACATGCTATATTTAGGATTATATTTATCAATGTACCTACCAATAGCGTTTACAACAACTTTGAAGATCGTCATCACCCCAATAGTGAAGAGGTAAATGGCGTAAACATACTCGTACATGCATGATAGATGGGATATCTGACTTGGGATAAAATTAGGGTGGATTGTCTTGAAATGCATAAATCGAGATCCAAAAGAATACAATCCACTTTTAAAAGACATTTCCTAGTATCCTTTAACTTCAAAGAGGAAATGATATAATCCTTTCCAAAGAAACATTGTTCAACTTAACTTTGATGAGGACGTGACAATTTATTTGTTCCCAATTTTCCATTGGACCTCTATAAATTACTTGATAAATTCTCATTCCACAAGATCTACAACTTTTTATATGAAATTTGCAATTGGGAATTAAGCTTTCAATAGGTAGTAAATATTATTAATTAATCTAGATTAAAGTGTTCTAGTAGAACATTTCTATGTTGTGGTATCCAATGATTTAAACGTGGCAACATTAGCATCAAATTCAAGAGAGAGGCGGGTGGGACAGGGAAGGGTGATCTTCCCCTTAACATCATAAATACATCACGAGGATGCATAAAAACATAGGTAGGTTGTGGCAATGAAGAATTAATATAGAAAGTGACATCCAAATAAAATTTAATGTTAATTGATTAATGATAATTTTATTAAATATATAATTAATGAATTTTATATTAAATTATACTAAAATAAAATCTAATAAGACATAAATATCCCTTTGATAAAATAAATACTGCAAGGAAATTTTATTCTTGTCACTTTTAGTTTTTTTAATTTAATAATAAATAATGTTTCCAAAAAGTGATTTTTTTTTTAATTCCATTATTAATAAAATATAATAATTGGTTTATATTTTCTTAACTTATACTATATTGTGAAAATGATTGGGATAATAACACATGCTACATACCAAAACATTGAACTTACTATTTTACAATTAACTTTCAATGAAAATAGGAATAATTTGTAAAAATATGTAAAATGAATAAATTTGTATGACGATGAAGTCTTTTACATTTTCCTATAATAATTTTATTAAATTTTGTTTTTTTTTTTTTGTTTTTTAATTATTATATGGATGTTTCCTCCACAACCATCACATGCATTTATTGATTAGCTTTTAAGTCAAAGCCGCTGAATAATTTTTAAATAAACTATATAACAAATATGTAGAAGTTAGGAAACATAAGATTCATTATTCTTTCCTCCAATCCCTTTTCCCTTTCTTCTCTATTAGATAAATAACTACTATCCTCTAACATCTATATAATTTTTAATATAAAATTTATAATATATAATAAACACATTTACCACAATTAAATTTTTAATTATTTATTAATTACAAGTTCGATTGTATTTCACACTAAAAATACTTACAATATATCTAACTAAAATCATATAACTTCACTAGACTTATTAAGAATACTTATATATATATATATATATATATATATATATATATATATATATATATATATATAATTTAATCCAATACAAAAAAAATCAAAATAAAAACATTACAATAAAACAGAGAAAGAATATTCTTGTAATCTTTATTGTTAAAAAAATTTGTGATCAACATTGAACCCGGATCTAAAAATGAAAAAGAAATCAAACATTAATGTTTAAGTCTCTCTCATTTTCATTGAAGGAAAAATTAAAAAATTAAAAAAAATCAAATTTAATTAAAACTTACTCCCACAGTAAATCTTTAGTACCTCTCATTTCCTTTACATAGTGGAAAAATCTAAAAATGAAAATGAAAAATAAATTAAAGATTAAAGCTTATTCTTATAACATCAGGTCCTTAGACCTCTCCCATGTCATCTGCATGTGGAATTCCATATGGCTCTTCTTGATGAGCATTACACAGTTTGCTTCTCTTCCTCCATCCACACCTACAGTTCAGTAGCAGACTGGTCCTTATGTTAGTGGGTATGGACTCCTACAATTGCCCAATCCACCTCCTATTGGGAACCCTCCTCTTGGGGGGAAATTGACTCTATATTATCCTCCTCTTTAGGCAAGGGGGAAACTTGTTTCAAGAACAATTCAATCTCCTAAACTTAGTTCTTAGCCTCATATGAGTCCTCCAGCTTCAGGAATGTTCGCTAATGTTTGGCAAACTACCACACCTATATAACTTGCTTCGGTTGTGGCTTCATCTTTATTTTCTCAACCTGTTCCACCTGCATATTAGATTGTTGTTCAACACCCTATATCTCAACCTATTCAATCTCAAGTGAATGTGAGCCAACCTTTACATGATGTAACTCTAACTAAACCAATTCCATTGGTATCTAGTGCACCTCAAGTCATCTATACCCAACCTTTTCAAGGTAACTTACAGTTACAATAGTTTGGACATGTCATTCCTCGCACTCAAATGAGTCAGAATGCGTATGGTATGGCACATGCATAACCTAACCAGCCTTATGATGGGATGATGTAAGTCCCACAGGGCGACAATATTAACCATATCAAGGTATCCCTTATGGTCAGCAAATCCAAACTCAGCCATTTCAACCTTTACAAGGTTATCCTAGAGCTGGGTACCAAGGTTATGTGTATATTGGTTATCAAAATCCTCCCTATCCTGGAACATAGATACTTGTTACTTAGGCTATCTCATATCATCCAGGGTATCCTCCACCACACCTCAACAGGAAGATTCCATTTGTAGCAAATCTTGAATTGTTAGATCTGACTAGGCTCACCAATGATCCCATTGCCCATTTGCATTGGTGGCCGATTATCCCTATGAAGTTTCCTAGTGATATGCCTAAATTAAATGGAAATCTTTGAGAAGACTCATCCATGAATGTGATGAATTATCATTTGTGGTGTTCTTCAAACTCCCTCAATGATGAATTTATTCATTTACATCTTTTCCAATGTACACTCACCGGTAAGACAACAAAATGGTATAATGAATTACCTCGATCTTTGTTTGATAACTTCAGTGCCTTGGCTTCCACATTCCTAACACATTTCTAGCTACCCATTAGATCTGAGACTTGAACTAAAATTTTACCCAATTTCAAATAATATAATGCCACTTACATCTCTGATCACATTCATGAATGGAGATGTCATCGTCCCTTGGTAAAAAATTTTGTTCCTGGCCAATTTTTTGTTGAATGGTTCATTAAGTCTTTGTTTCCATCTATCGTAGAAGACATTGCTAAAGGCATAGTTTTGATTGAAGAAGAAGTAATTTATCATGCCTAGCATTTGGATCTCATCTATACCCAATTTGACATTCTCTATGATAAAATACCAAATTTTCCACAAACTTATGATACTATTCCTTAGACTCCCGATAAAGAATCACATGCATATGATGGCATGATTGGTTCTTCTAGCTAGTAGTCAATGAGTAAACCATATGGATCCACTCATTTTTTGATTGCTCAAAGCCCTCCTTCCACTCATGTGACTTCTACTTTTGATATCAATGGCGTTCAATCATCCAAAGAAAAATGTCAGCAACCAGGAAGTAACAAGAAACGTAAAGGTAAAAAGAAGAAAGATAACCCTCCTCAGGATAAAAAAAACGATCGGTCATCTAAAGACAAAAGGAAAACTCATTACCCATGTTTGATTTGTAATGAGGAGCATTTCACTCATGATTTTCCACACCAGGAAGAGGTGAATCAATTCCTTAAATCATCCACTACACCTATTGTGTTGATAGAACCATTTCTGAATCGGGAGACCAATATGGTTTCTCGATATCCTACTTCCTCTAACTTGGTTTTAATTCTTTCCTCTACTAAGCCCAAAACTGATGTTATAGTGGCCAACTAAAATAAATACTACAATCATGTTAATCCTTTGAATGGTCAAGCTACTAATCAACCTACAAGTTTGACTGCATCTCCATTGGATCCTACTCCAAATGTCATACCAACTAAATTAATTATTAATCCTCCCAAAGGCATTATCCTTGAATTAACATTCAACCCTCACACAAGAGCTCCTCAAAGTCATAACATGTTGAAGATTTGGCTTAGGCTCCATCAACTGTGTTGAATCTTGAGGTGTTTTACCCCACCGAAAAGAAGGTTTTACTCTCAGCAATTGGATATATTGATCCCTTGGATTCCAACCTATTAATTTTTAAGTATGAGAACCATACACCTCGACTTACATCTGAATTATCTTTCATGATCTAGGTTGTTTTCAAGCTAATAATATCGACCATTCCATTGTGGACGAGGGAGCATAAACCTGTATTATGTCCATGCCTTGCTGGAAGGTCATTGGTTCTCCCCAATTAAGTTAGCCATCGACCAATTTAAAGGATTTTGATGGAAGACGTTATAAACCTTGTGGAATTTTTAATTTTGTATAGGTAGAACTAGGAAACAAGACCATATCAGTACAAGTCAAATTTATTGATAGACTGCTAGATTATAATATTGTACTGGGTTGTATGTGGGTTTATGATATGGTTTCGGTTGTTTTGACATATTTTAGAATCATCACTTTTCCTCACAAAAATGGTATAGTATCCAATGATAAATTCACTTTCTTTACCATTGATTCTTCAATTACTGGGAGCATCCCTCTTGTGGGGGAAATCCCTCACCCATATCAGCATGTTGGGGTTGGATTGCTTAAGGATTCCACTCTCATGGGAACCTTTTCGGTTCCTCCTCCTTCACTTCCTGAAAAATCTACTTCAGTTGCCTATATTAATATGATATCTTCTTGTACTACTCAAGTTGATCCATTGGTAGTATCAGATCAATATAATATCAATAATTTTGGTGATTGTATGTCGCTCAACCCTATTGAGATCGATTAGGAAGCCATCTATTCACCTTACGTGGCTTATTCTAATCCTTCCTCTTTGATTAATTAGGTTGATCATTCCTTATATTATGGTACATCCTACTATCCTTTCTCTCATAATTTTTCTACCGATAAGAGCATCATGGAGATGATGATGCTGGATGATACACCATGGGATGGTCATCATCATCATCATTCCTCCTTGCTAGATTCCTTCTAGGATAATCTTAGTGAACTTTATTGACCCAATGTCGTTGAGTTATATATGAATTTCTCATCCATCTACGTTGTCGATTATGAGAATAACTTGTCGAATATTGAGGAGACTATCCCTCTTTGTTAGGTCCCTATAATACTAGTGATTACCCCATTACTATTGTAGTTGTATCCCTTATTAATATTGTTGTGCCCCTATTGTCCCCATATTGTTATTATTGTGCCCCATAGAATCCCTTTATTTTTATTTTTGTGCCTTTATATTATTATTGTTACGTCGACTGGGTTATATTGTGACTCCTTAGACTCCTATATATAGAAAGGAGGTTTTGTCATTTGAATCATTAAATAATCATTCATTTGTGTAATGTAAAGGAGGTTGCCCCCTCGAAGAGGCTGAATTCTAAGGCGTTGATCTATCTTTTCTATCTTTTTGTGAGCTGGTTTCATAACATTTGGTATTAGAGCCTTTGATTTCTAGGGTTTCGCTGCTCCAAAGAGGTCATTGTGGCATTTGCACTATAACTTTTTTCTGTGATGTTTCAGATGCTAAATCAGAATGAAGACTGGAGGCATTCCGAAAACAGCATTTAGAACTCATGAGGGTCATTATGAAATTTTGGTCATGCCTTTTGGCCTTACCAATGCACCTTCTACATTTCAAGGTTTGATGAATTCCATTTTCAAACCCTTCCTTAGAAAATTTGTGTTAGTATTTTTTGATGATATACTAATATAGAACAAGTATTGGAAGGATCATGTTGAACATGTTGACAGGGTGCTACAACTATTGGAGGAGAAACAATTATATGTAAATCCAAATGTTCCTTTGGAGTACAAGAGGTGGAATATCTAGGTCATATTGTATCTCATGAAGGAGTTAAGGTA
This sequence comes from Pinus tabuliformis, assembly GCA_031772625.1. NCBI lineage: Eukaryota > Viridiplantae > Streptophyta > Pinopsida > Pinales > Pinaceae > Pinus > Pinus tabuliformis. Next base: position 1,250,343,799 of record CM062805.1, on the reverse strand, counting down.
GACCCTAGCAAAATTAAAGCCATTAAGGAATGGAAAATCCCCACATCCATAAACCATCTACGAGGATTTCTCGGGTTGACATGGTATTATCACAAGTTTGTTAAGAATTATGGGAGAATAGTAGCACCTCTAACAAAATTATTGAAGAAAGATGCATTTTCATGGACTCCAGAAGCAACAAAGGCCTTTGAACATCTTAAAGAGGCAATGTGCCAAGCACCGGTCTTAGCTACATTGGACTTCACAAAAACCTTTATTGTGGAATGTGATGCTTCAGGAAATGGATTTGGTGTTGTTTTAATGCAAGATGAAAGACCCATTGCTTTTGAAAGTTGTCCAATCAAGGGAAAGTTTTTACACAAAGCTATTTATGAGAAGGAAATGTTGGCAATACTACATGCACTTAAGAAATGGGGACCCTACCTAATGGGAAGACACTTCAAGTTAAAAATAGATCAAGATAGCCTTAAATACTTTTTAGAACAAATATTATCCTTTGAAGAGCAACAAAAGTGGGTCACAAAGATGTTGGGTTATGACTTTGAAATCATCTACAAAAAAGGGAAGCAAAATGTGGTGGCAGATGCACTCTCAAGAAAGGATGAGGATGTGGAAGCATTGTTGTCTACCATTTCTATTATCCAACCAGATTGGATAAATGAAGCAAGGGAGGAATGGAAGAATGGTGAAGAAGTGTGGGCACTTATTCGAAAGTTACGACAAGATTCCAGTACATCTAATACATTTAGCTGGAAAAATGATTTGTTATGGTACAAAGATCGCTTATACCTCTGTAAGAATTCCCAACTCAAAAAAAATATTGTTATGGAATTTCACACTTCTCCCTTAGGTGGGCACTCAGGATTTTTACAAACTTACCACAGGGTTAAGAAGGAATATTGTTGGGATGGCCTTAAATCGGATATTCAAAAGTTTGTGGCGGAATGTTTGGTTTGCCAACAAAATAAAGGTGAAACAGTTAAGACCCCAGGTCTATTACAACCTTTATCCATTCCAAGCCAACGTTGGGAGGAGGTTTCAATGGATTTAATCACATGTTTACCCAAGTCTGAGGGAAAGAGTTTCATCATGGTGGTAGTTGACAGACTTACCAAGTACACAGACTTTTGTGCATTATCACATCCACTTAAAGCCAATACAGTTTCTAATGCATTTATGGAAACAATTCAAAAGCTACATGGAAACAAAAAGATTATTGTAAGTGACAGAGATCCCATTTTCACTGGAAATTTTAAGACAATTATTTTCTTGTCTTGGTACTCAGTTAGCTCATATCTCATCTTATCATCCTCAATCTGATGGGAAAACTGAGATAGTAAACAAATGTTTGGAAGGATATCTTTGTTGCTTTGTATCTGATAAACAGACACAATGGGTCAAATGGTTGCCTCCGGCTGAATGGTGGTATAACACTTCCTTCCATACATTAACAAAAATTACCCCATTTATGGCACTTTATGGATATCAACCACTATCCATGACATCATATTTAAGAGAAAATTCTAAGGTTCAAGTAGTGGAACATCACATCGAGCATTAACAACAAGTCCTCCAACTCTTAAAGGATGACCTCGTGTTGGCGTAGAATAGAATGAAACAATAGGCAGATCAACATTGCAGCGAAAGAAGTTTTGATGTAGGTGATTGGGTATTCCTACGGCTACAACCATATCAACAAATGTCCCTCAAGCAAGCTAAGAAGGATAATAAATTATCACCAAAGTATTATGGTCTGTACAAGGTGTTGCAAAAGATTGGTACTATGGCATACAAATTGGAGCTTCCTGCAACTTCTAGAGTGCACCCAATTTTCCATGATCCATGTTTAAAGAAGGTTATAGGTGACAAGCTCCCAGTTCAAACAATATTGCAAGAACTTGACAAGGAAGGAAAAATTATATTGGAATCGAAAGTAGTAACAGAAACAAGAACTCGATAGCTACGAAATCGATCAATTTCGGAGTATCTCATCAAGTAGAAGAACTTATCTGCTGAAGATTCCACATGGGAGGATGAGAATTTTATACAAAAGCATCTAGAGCTACTTAAGCGTTGAGGACAACACTTTTTTGAAGGAGAGGGGCATGTTAGGTCCCTATAATACTATTTATTACCCATTACTATTGTAGTTGTATCCCTTATTAATATTGTTGTGCCCCTATTGTCCCCATATTGATATTGTTGTTCCCCAGAGAATCCCTCTATTGTTATTTTTGTGCCTTTATATTATTATTGTTAGGTTGGCTGGGTTATATTGTGACTCCTTAGACTCTTATATTTAGAAAGGAGGTTTTGTCATTTGAATCATCAAAGAATCATTCATTTGTGTAATATAAAGGAGGTTTCCCCCTCGAAGAGGCTAAATTCTAAGGCATTGATCTATCTTTTCTATCTTTTTGTGAGCTGGTTTCATAACACTCTTGACATTTCAATTAAACTCGACATTGTTGAAAATCTTCATATCACTGCATCTTGCTCTCCCAATGAGGTCAAGAATTATAAAGCCCTATTTTAGGATTTTATAGATGTTTTCGCCTAGTCTTATGAAGAAATTTCAGGGATTTATCTAAACATTGTTTTGGATGAAATTAAGATGTATCCTGATGCTAAACTAGTTTGGCAGCGCCTCTAGCCGGTCCATCCTAAGAAGGTTTCCTCTATTAAGGCCAAAATTGAAAAACATCTACCTGTTAGTTTCATCTATCCCATACCTTTAACTAATTGTGTGTCTAACATTGTTCCTGTCATAAATAAACAATGAAAAATTTGTGCGACTCTCATTTATTTGGACATTAGTCATGCTTGTTTGAAGGACAATTATCCCAACCCATTCATTGACCATATTGTTCATGATTGTGCTGGCTATGAGATATTTTCATTTATGGACGGCTTCTCGAGCTATAATCAAATGAACATTCTGCCAACAAACCAACATAAGACTGCATTTATTTGTCCTTGGGGCACATTTTCATATCAAAAACTCCCTTTCAGGATGAAGAATGTTGGGGCTATGTTTGAGAGGGAAATGAATTATGCCTTCCATGACATCAAACATATTGTGCAACCCTATTTGGACCATTTTCCTCCTCATTTGAAACATCAAGTTGGTCACCTGATGAATCCTAGGGCCATATTTTTACGATGTAGACATTATAACATTCGACTCAATCTGCACAATTGTGTGTTTTGTGTAAGTTTCAGTCAAATTCTTAGTTTTGTTGTATAAAAACATGGAATTCATATTGACCCATTAAAAGTCTAGGCAATCATTGATCTTCATACCCATTCTTCCCTCCTTAAGATTCAATGACTCCAAGGGAAGGCTAACTTTCTTCGGAGGTTCGTTCCAACTACGCTAAACTAACCAAAGTATTTACTCACTTGTTAAAGTAAGGGGTTCCCATCCATTGGGATGATGTTACTCAAAAGGCATTCAATGCCTTGAAATATGCCTTGATTCAGTGATCCTTATAATATCCCCCAGATTACCAATGCGATTATTTCCTCTTCCTCGTTGTTTCAATTATTACCATTCCTATGGTATCGGTTCATGAGGATGATGTAGGAACTGAGAATCCTATTTGTTACTTGAGTAGGAATCTCAATGATATTGAAGTTAAGTGCACTCATGTCAAAAATTTAGCTTTCGTAGTTGTTGAAGTTGTCCAAATATTTCTCCATTACATACTTCTCTAAAAAACTATGGTTGTTTTAGATTGCAATCCCATGATGTACATGTTATCGTGACAATTTTTAGGGGGGAAGTACTCTAAGTGGATTTTCATCCTATAAGAGTTTGATTTGGAATTCATCAAATCCAAGTTAAAGAAATCCTTAGTTTTTGCTGAGCTAATTTGTGACCTTTCCACTCCTGAAACTAAAACAACATTTGGTGATTCTATTTTGGATGAGTCATTGTTTCTGATCTCATTATCTAACCTATGATATGGAGACATTATCATATATCTCTCAACCCAGACATTTTGACCTGATACCACTTGCTTTGATTATTGACGTATATGATATCAAGCCGAACATTACATTGTAATCAATGACAGCCTTTATCACCGTGGTATTGATATGTTTATTGAAGGTCCCTCACTCATGAGGAGGCCAAGAAAGTCTTAAATGAATTCCATTATGGGTCCTGTGGAAGTCATTTATTTGGTTATGCCACCACAGAAGATCTTGCGTGGTAGTTACTTTTGGTCTGCCATATTTTGAGACTATATCTTTGTCATCCAAAAGTGTTACACATGCAAGATATACGATCGTAAGGCTAGTGTTGGACCTGCTCCTTGCCTCCTATTATCGTCATTGGTCCTTTTATGAAACGGGGCATTGATTTCATGACATGCAACCCTCACTCGGTTAGGGGACATGGCTATATCATCAAAATGGTTGACTATTTTAGCAAGTTGGTCGAGGTGATGCCTACATACAATAATACTCATGAAACAATTGCTCTATTTTTCTTCAACCATCTCATTGCACAATTTGGTGTTCCACAGGTTGCAGCCACTGACCATGGAAATGTTTTTCGCAATCACATGATCCAAACTGACTACCAATTTGGGACTTTCTCATGAGATTTCCACTCCCTACCACCCTCAGGCGAATGGGAAAGTTTAGGCCATAATTAAATTTTTTAAGACAATGCTTCAACCTATGATAGGGGCCACAAATCAGACTGACATCTTATTCTTTATGCCACCTTGTGGTTTTATCGAACCTCTATTAATAATTCTACTGGGTTCACACCATTTCAATTAGTTTATGGTCTAGAAGCAACTCTTCCAATTGAATGTGAAATTCCATCTCTCAAACATGTTGTCAAACACCTCCCTTCCACTTCCACTAAAGAGGAACATTTCTTACATTTGACTTGCTTAGATGAAACCCAACGTAATTCCGCAATGGCTAATGAATCCCATAAGAAACGTATCAAGGTGAAATATCACAAGAGTGTCAAGCCTCGCGTCTTCTCAGAAGGATTCCTTATCTTGTTATATGACCACGAGTTTGATAAATTAGGATTGGGGAAGTTCGATCCAATGTGTCTTGGTCCATACATTGTTAACTGTGTTATTACTAAAGGGGCCTATGAGATGGTTTATTTCGATGGAGTTCCCTTGGCACAACCTAAAAATTGATTGTACTTTAAGAAATACTATGGTTGAGTTTTTTGCATAGTGCACTATGTACATATTGTATATAGATGTGATAGAGTGTGTTCCTTTCGGAGTTTCATATAGTTTCTTTTAATCTTATTTACATTTGGTTTGTATATTTCAACATCCCTCGAACCATATGTTGGTTATACTGATGGTGTTAGATGTAGTACTCAAAACCTCTCTTCTGTGGCTTGGGTTATATATGATTTGAATGGTGAGTGAGAGAGTTTACAAGGGATTTTTATTGGTCGCTCTACAAATAACATTGCTAAGTATAGTGTAGTCATTGAAATGTTGTCTGATGTTATTTCCCAAAGTATCTGTCATACAATTATTAAACTCAACTCACAACTTGTAGCACTACAATTGACTAATGTCTATTTAGTTAGTTGTCTGACTATGTTTTGCATCTTCATGAGGGTTCACCTTTTAGAAATATATTTTGATTTCATCCAATATGAACATATTTTTATAAATCTAAACACATTGACATATGCATTGGCTAATCATGTTTTAGATAGACGCTTGTGACACAAGTAAATTAAATTCAATAGACATCAATACATTGAAAGACATAATGGAACAATAAGAAATAGCAGAGACAATTATCTCTCTCTCTCTCTCTCTCTCTCTATATATATATATATAAAAGTTTGGTTTTACCAAACGTGTGCCCGAGATACATATGGGCCACATGGTCTAGAATATACCTGCAGTCAAAATATGGCTAGTAGACTAATCATATTGTTCATGGTAGCACGCCATTGCGTGAGCCATCTTGCATAGTTCCCTATGATACGACTAGGCACGCCAATAGTATGTCGTTGCAGTTTCATAGGAACCAAGTCCACCCTAGTCTCAACTATGCCATGGTTCAACTCCTCCATGTGATGCTTAACCTCTGCAAGGGTCTCAAACACATTGAGAAATTGTAGTACCTCTCGTCTTGAAGTAGTAACCTGTACTGCTGTTGGTGCATGTTGTAGGTCTCCTTGATTGTCTCTCCACCACTCCTTGAACCAGAAAAAGAGATGGGGGAACCTTGCCTTGGCAGACCAGTTAAGAAGTATATATATTCCACTTGTATTTCCAACATATGTGCAACAATCTGAATTCTTTTGCTAGAACATCCCATGCACAAATAACTTACCTCAATAATTCCATTTGTTTCCTAATACCAAAACGCCAAAATAATTTCAAAAGTCCACAATATCTCAAAGCATGGATGGTGGCAGGATCATTAACTAAAGTCAGATCTTGTTCCTTATGTTCTCTTTCCCACCATATCAAGGACTTTTTTCTCCAATAGAAACCTGAAACATCAAGAAGGATCTTTAGGACATGTTTCATGAAAAAATCTATAGACATTCTCAGGAAAACAAGCAAAATAAGATTGGGAATTGCATTCAATGCACCCCCTAAGGGAATACAGTGCATTGGAGCATCATCCCTAGTTTATTTTTCTCTTGTTCAGCACTCATTTTGAACTTCTTGGGGTGTGTTGGACCTAGGGTGAGGAATTAGAGTCCTTAGGCCCTAGAAAACTTGGAAAATTTGAATGAAATGACAAGATAGAACCATGAAAGGAAAGAGGAAGGTTATAACTCTTACATGGAAGTGACAGTGCTTCAAATGATCTATTGGACTGGTTGCTAGGGGTGATTTTAGGGGCGAATGTTTGCCCTTTGGCGAAATTAAGGGGTTTTAAATTTTTAGTGGGGGAAAATTTTGTATCATAGTACATTTTTACAAATCACCTCAAATAGCCCACCTTATTTTAAGGGAGAGGGTAAAAAAGGTAAATTTAGCCCTTGAAATTAGGAGTTACAACCTTCCATTCGCCCATTTTCAAGAATAGGTTTTATTTAAGTGAATCCATTCGCCCATTTTCAAGCATAGGTTTTATTTAAGTGAATCCTATGGGCCAAAGGCCCAAATACAATATTTATAAAAGAGGTATGGTAAATTAATAAAAATATAAATAAATGAGAGGTATGGTAAATAAATAAAGTATTTTTTATATTTACTCCATAAGTCACCTTATATGCATGCAATGGTGTAAACAAATAAAAATATAAGTAAAGTGGAGGTATGGTAAATAAATAAAACGTCTTTTTATACTTACTCAAATGGTATGGTAAATAAATAAAAATATAAATAAACTAGACGCATGGTAAATAAATAAAACCTCTTTTTATATTTAGTTCATAACCCTCGTTCTATTTATGAAGGCTCAAGAAAGAGGTTTTATTTAAGTGAATCCTATGGGAAAAATACCATATTTGTAAAAGAGGTATGGTAAATTAATAAAAATATAAATAAGCTAGAGGTATGGTAAACAAATAAAACATTTTTTTATATTTACTCCATAAGTCACCTTGTATTTATGAATTGTATGGTAAATTAATAAAAATATAAATAAACAGAGGTATGGTAAACAAATAAAACATTTTTTTTATATTTACTCCATAAGTCACCTTATATTTATACTATGGGACAAATACCATGGACTAGATTGTTATTAATACCATGCAAAAAACATTATTAACCCTAATATTAGTATTAACAAAAATAAAAATGGCACATGGTATTTACCCATGGTATTCACCAAAATGGCACATGGTATTGACCCATGGTATTCACTTGGAATGTAGCCTATTTAAATGGGGGAATTAAACCAGCATAGATCCATCTTTACTCTGGATCTACTAACCCCCGAGAGGTATCAAATATCGTGATATCATAGAGTGAAAAAATATTTGATCCGATCAAGAGTAAAAATGGATGTTGTAATTTAATGTATGTCAAACATTTTAGCTTGGTTAAAATAAAAATAAAATAAAAATCAACTATTAATTTTATTAATTTTTATAAATTACTAATAGTAATTTTTAAGCTCCAGGTTTATGATAACCCATGGTATTGACCCATGGTATTCATGCGAGCATAGACTATTTAAAGGGGAAATTCTATCTTAGGTCCATCTTAATTCTGGGTCTACCAAGTGCTCAGAGGGATAAATAGATTTCATCCCCCTAAGAGTGGTAGATGTGGAGTTAAGATGGATATAGGTTGGTTTTTATGATAATGAAGATATTAAATAGACTTAGGAAATTATATTGTAAAAACATCTTAAGGTGAATGGCTAAAGCATAGACATTGGACAAGTATATTTGTATACTTCTGTTTTAAACTGAAACAAATCAAGGGCTAAAAGGGATAGATTGATTGCACTAATCATCCTTCTATAACTTTCCAACATATGCTGGAGTAAACAGATTGTAATTTGGGTAATTTTTCTAATTGCAAACGGGAACATACTTGTGTATTGGGAGGGTGGTTACGAGGTCCCTAGAAGTGGAGTAAACAGATTGTAATTTGGGTAATTTTTCTAATTGCAAATAGGAACATACTTGTGTATTGGTAGGGTGGTTACGAGGTCCCTAGAAGTGATGAATTTGAATTTTTCTTGGTTTTATATATGGTATTAGGTTTTTTCTCATGCTTTGTGTGAATGGCACGGGTGAATTTTATCCTACACCCACTAGGTTATTGATATGTAGTTTTAGTAATTTTGATTTCAAAAGATATTTTAAAGAAATGCAATGATTTCATTTGTGTATTCAATAAACACAAGATTTTATAATTGAGTAAAATATTCGCCATGTCTGGTGAGAGATTCGCCAAAAAATTATATATACATATCATATTATTGATAAAATCACCTTCCATTTTTCCTATATACCATGGAGATTCGCCCATTTATTATACATGTAAATTTAGGGGGGGTTCTTAAAATTTTCCCTGCTGGTTGCAATCAAATACAGAAGATTAGGGTAAAAGCCAGTTACAACTCAAGTCTCTCTACGGGGTAAAATTTGAAATGGTAAAAGTAAGTTGCCTTTTGCCTATTTTATGGTCATTTTCATCATTATTTTATTAATATTTTAAAGCTTTAACTTGAATGTGATTCAATTTTACCATGAAACATGCAATTTTAATCTTTTGGTGGTGTTTTGAGTAGGTTTATTAGAGAGCATGCTTTTATCACTTTTTCAGGCTTTGTAAACCTACAAAAAAGGAGCAACCTGGAGTCCTCTTTCAGCTGCTTTTAGACTCCCAAAATATGAAAATATTGTTGAGCACTTGTCATATCGAACTCGTTAAAGTAAATGAAAATACTTCTACTCAGTATAAGTTTAACTCCTTTCCAGATTAGATAGACTAATTACAAAAAATAAATACCTTAGTCAAACATGGCTAAGAGGTTACCTTGGGTATCATTTTCTACCTTTTCGGACTTAAGGGACTATTTATGACATAGGGTCTTAACTGGAGGAGAAAAACCACACCATTTGGCTTCATATTAGGGGATATATATTCAGGGGAAAATTCCATAGTATGTTGAGAATATATTAGGGGGTAAAGGATTTTCATATAAGCACGTATAAAAAATTGAGCTCAAAGTGAAAGAAAAAATATAAAGGGCTATAAAAAATGTTAAATAAAAAATGGATACCTACAATATCTAATGAAAGTAGGGTTTTTAAAATTTGAAAGGTGTATTGGGTTTATATTGGTAGGGGGTTAAATAATGTAGTTTTTTGAGGTATTTTTCAATATGTAGGCAAATTATGGGTATTATTTAGTATGCAACAAACATAGGTGATATGTCATAGGTTCATTGAGTGAAACCCTTGTGATTTACGAAAAGGAACTTTTGGAGCTGCATTTTTTGCCTCTTTTTCAAACTCTCTAAACATGAAAAATATTTCGAGCTATACCTTCAGTGGACTTGTAAAAACATCAAACAATAATGGACTTGTCAAACATGATGGGATCGAACCACTACTTCTAAGAGTTCGTTAAGATACTCAAAGGGATTCATCCAAAGGGTTAACTTATAGATCAAGCATATGTTATCCTCCTCAAGCTTGTTAAAAACTAATGAGGTACTCACTAGAAATGGTTGGGAAATTTTGGAAAATGGGATACTCACCTATTAATCACAGCGAGTCACTCTTGAACATGACACTCTTCCACTTCATCTGTGTGGCTGTTGGGTTGGGAAATATGCTTCTGTTTTGGTTCGTCACACCATTTCAAAGCCTTTGTTTTTGTTTTTTATTCAATTCTTAGAACTCCATTCAATTTCACCGATGTGTTAAAGAGAAGTCATTCAATTGATATCTTCTACGATACTTTTAAGTCTTCATTCCATGGTTTTTGTTCCTAAATCAGTTCCACATCAACATCATTTTGTCTCAAATCATGATACATGTTTTGTGTCATTGATGTGGGATATATAAAGGCCTTCCTATGACTGGTCACTTCCTCCCGACATTAGCTCATTATCGACAAAGTTGACTTAGAAACTATTCCTTTGGTACCTTGGGGCTTCTGTACATCAATGACAAGCTTCCTCATTCTCAGCAACAAGTTTTCATCATTGGCCTTTGGCCGATATTTTTTTTTTTGGTGTTTGACTTCAACTCATGCATTCATACCATAAAAATTCTATTGTTGTACCTTGAGATCCATTAACATCATTGGTGGTTTCTGTCATGTTTATTAATGACTTACATCATTGGCTAATCATATGGTGTATTCCATGGTCAAGTCCAACTTATTTATTTGCATGGTTAGACTTGTACATTGGGTGATCGAGTGAACAAAATAGAAGACCCTGAATCTAGTTCCATCCATCCGGGCTGCACTTTAAGGATCAATGCAAGATTACAAAGCATGATGGTTATGATGAGACAATAATTAAATCATGGATCCATACTTTTTCATCAATGGACATGACTTCTTGATCATTTCACATGTAATGTTATCTTATGTGCTAGGAATAGGTATGCCTCCATGAGGAAATATTTCATGATGAAATGTATTGTAACATATGATGATTTTGACCAGTTGTTCTTGATTCAAACTTGTCACAAGTTTGAGCAATTTAGTCACCAGTTGTCATTTCTGACTTTGAGCTTTAGGTGGGAATCTGTTATAGGTCATTTTGTTGCATCTGGTCAATAGGCCTACAAACTGGATCGATCATCATCCATGAACACCTTGTCATCATCCCTACACAAATCCCTAAGAATGGCTCTCCCAAATCCCTGAGTTTATGGGCATGTCTCTCTCAAATCAATGGGTTTCCTCTTAGAATTTTTAGAGCTTCTTTAATTTCTTGTTCTTTTCTACCTTTATATATTCCTCCTATATTCAAGGAATACTCAATGTTACTTTTTGTTTCCATTTCTTTCTCTTTATTCTCTTCTCCATCTCATTTTTCTTTTCATGATTTCCTTCCTTTTTTTTTGTTTATTTTCCTCGTTTACTCTCCTACTTTTTACTATTGATTTTTTTTCCTCGTTTACTCTCCTACTTTTTACTATTGATTTTTTTTTTCCTCGTTTACTCTCCTACTTTTTACTATTGATTTTGATTTATTTTTTTTAATTTTAATTTTTTTTATTTTTTTATTTTTTTGTGTTAGCACCCTAGTCACTTGTGTTTATTTATTCTCCATTATTTCCAAGTATATTTCCTCCTACCTGTCTATAAATACTTGTTCTTTGAGATCTCACATAACTTTCTCTTGGAAGTCTAAAAAATATAGTATGAAAATGTTTATGGTACCAAGACTTGTTCAATATACTCATATTGTTCTTTTTTTGAATACTCCTAATGCTGTTTTTGTTGAATATGTGATTTATAAAAATGCTTTGAGGTAACAACCTCAATTGATCCTTGTTTCCTAATCATATTTTGGGTATTTAATTCCTATGAGGGTGCATGTGTTGTTGATTTAATAAGAATAGTTCTAGATTATTTATTACATTTCAATGGCGTTGAACTCTTAACACCCCCTTTGTTGGTTGCATTTTATTCTTTACCATTTTCCATACCTCTCCCTAGTTATATGCTACCAGAGTCTCTTCTTGATTTTTCTTATAATCTGTAGAAAATTTCATATATTCATGATATAGTTTGCACTTGAATGGTAATTACTTTCAATCCAGTTATTGGAAAAGAAAGGAAAGTAGATTTGTAGAGGCCATTCTCTAGATCCACCACAACAAAGATGTTGCAACAAGTGTATATGCTATATTTAGGATTATTTTTATCAATGTACCTACCAATAGTGTTTAAAACAACTTTGAAGATCATCATCACCCCAACAGTGAAGAGGTAAATGGCGTAAACATACTCATACATGCATGATAGATGGGATATCTAACTTGGGATAAAAAATAGGGGGGATTGTCTTGAAATGCATAAATCGAGATCCAAAAGAATACAATCCACTTTTAAAAGACATTTCCTAGTATCCTTTAACTTCAAAGAGGAAATGATATAATCCTTTCCAAAGAAACATTGTTCAACTTAACTTTGATGAGGAAGTGACAATTTATTTGTTCCCAATTGTCCATTGGACCTCTATAAATTACTTGATGAATTCTCATTCCACAAGATCTACAACTTTTTATATGAAAGTTGCAATTGGGAAGTAAGCTTTTGATAGGTAATAAATATTATTAATTAATCTAGATTAAAGTGATTTAGTAGAAGATTTCTACGTTGTGGTATCCAATGATTTAAAGGTGGCAACATTAGCATCAAATTCAAGAGAGGGGTGAGTGAAGGGGGCGGGGGCGGGGGAGGTATCTTCCCCTTCACATCATAAATACATCACGAGGATGAAGAAAAACATAGGTAGGTTGTGGCAATGAAGAATTAATATCGAAAGCGACATCCAAATAAAATTTAATGTTAATTGATTAATGATAATTTTATTAAATACATAATTAATGAATTTTATATTAAAATATACTAAAACAAAATCTAATAAAACATAAATATCCCTTTATAAAATAAATACTACAAAGAAATTTTATTCTTGTCACTTTTAGTTTTTTTAATTTAATAATAAATAATGTTTCCAAAAAGTGATTTTTTTTAATTCCTTTATTAATAAAATATAATAATTGGTTTATATTTTCTTAACTTGTACTATATTGTAAAAATGATTGGGATAATAACACATGCTACATATCAAAACATTGAACTTACTATTTTACAATTAACTTTCAATAAAAATAGGAATAATTTGTAAAAATATGTAAAATGAATAAATTTCTATGACATGAAGTCTTTTACATTTTCCTACAATAATTTTATTAAATTTTGTTTTTTAATTATTATATGGATATTTCCTCCACAACCATCACATGCATTTATTGATTAGCTTTTAAGTCAAAGACGGTGAATAATTTCTAAATAAACTATATAACAAATATATAGGAGTTAACAAACATAAGACTCATTTTTCTCTCCTTGGGCCCCTTTCCCTTTCTCCTCTATTAGATAAATAACTACTATCCTCTAACATTTATATAATTTTTAATATAAAATTTATATACTTTAATCATATTATGGAAATATTACCCCATAATATATAATAAACATATTTACCACAATTAGATTTTTAATTATTTATTAATTAAAAGTTCAATGGTATTTCACACTAAAAATACTTACAATATATCTAACTAAAGTCATATAACTTCAATAAATTTATTAAAAATACTTATATATATATAATTTAATCCAATAAAAAAAATCAAAATCAAAACATTGCAATAAAACAGAGAAAGAATATTCTTTTATCTTTATTATTAAAAAAAATTGCGATTAACAAAACATTGCAATAAAACAGAGAAAGAATATTCTTTTTATCTTTATTATTAAAGTATTTTGCGATTAACATTGAACCCTGATCTAAAAATGAAAAAGAAATCAAACATTAAGTCTCTCTCGTTTTCTTTAAAGGAAAAATTTAAAAATGAAAAAATGAAAAATAAATAAAAATAAAAAATAAAAATAAATCAAATTTAATTAAAGCTTACTCCCATAATAATTCTTAAGTACCTCTCATTTCCTTTGCATAGTGGAAAAATCTAAAAACGAAAACGAAAAATAAATTAAAGATTAAAGCTTATTCTCATAACCATGCTTTAATATTCGAGAAAGACAAACTCTTCTTCCAGGTGATGAAATAGATTTTAGGCCGTATTAGAACTATTTTGTCTTTCATCACAAATATGAGAGAGTATTAATATGCGAGAGAGTAAAGTGGTATTAGAACGTAGCATTATAAAATTGTATTTCTTTGCTTGATATTTAAATCGTAAGATATAAATATCAATGTGTAAAGTTGTTCATGCTTCTTCTCAATCTTTCCCATTTACAATAAACACTTTGAATGAGGCTTAGGCTTCCCATCCACTTCACTCGTTCATTAACAACACACTTTCTTTATTTTGTTACGAGGGTCTATAAATTACTCTATCATATCATTATCAACAAATATTTTGTCACTCGTTTCTTTTGAGAAATTATAACAATATAATTAAATATTAATATAAATATTATAACTTTAAAAAAATTATAACATTTATATAATTTTTTTTGTTAAGTTAGAAGTTTCTAAATTACAATTAATTTATTTTGATTTAAAATTAAAATTAAAATATGTTAAATTTTTTGGATTTTATCGATATTTATTTCTGTTACTATTTTTCTCACACATACAAATGTACATAAGTATAATTATAATCATAATTATGTTAATGGGGATGTCTATTTTGAAATATTTGTCAATAATTATTAGGTGGATGGTAGACATTTAATTTGGAAAGAGTATTCTATGGTATTATACACAAATCAAAAGTTGAGATTTGTCTCTAAATTAATTATGCTCTCTTCTTTTTTTTAGTTAAATTGATTTATAAAAAATATGTCATATGAACAAATGTTATATGAAGTGACTTGTAGTTTTTTTGACCTGTGGTATTGATAACCTATGTTATTGGCTCATAAAATCGTAACAAGACATATTTAAATGTGATGAATCTCCATAGTAACATGGACGTTTATAATAAAATAAAATCCATTCATTTTTAAGTATATATATGTTTAATTTATATATTAACTTATATTGGTTTTTTTAATTCTTTATTATTAACAATAACAATAATTTAAAATAAAATTATAATTTAATTAGTTGTTAAATTGACTAAATATTTAAATATTTAACCATCACATCTATTTTATTTATTTTATATAAATATGCCGATAATAATGATAATTATTTGTTTTATAATAATTAATTAATAAATAATCTACTTGATATTTTGTCAAATAACTGATATTATCTTTTTTAAATTTATATTAACAATAAGACACATCGGTTCACGGAACATGCTTTGTTTAAACCAACACAATTAAAATGAAAGAAAAATCGGTACAAACTAAAGTCAACCTCCCTCGCTCATTTTTCTTAATTTTCTTAATAGCACAACTGGTCAGCTATGTAACGTCCATGGCCTAATAGCGGTGGCCATCCTTATGTCGATGGCTGATTCTCTTAATATTTGGCCTAATAGCGGTGGCCATCCTTATGTCGATGGCTGATTCTCTTAATATTTGGGAATCTGACGGATATGGCCCTGTTAATTTATTGACGGTCCTATGTCGGTTTGATTCTCGAATATTTGGAAAATCAACAGTTGAATTAAGCTGGGAAATCAGCAATCGATTTAAGCTCAGGGAACCGGGATCGGTGAGAAAAGAAGAAGAGCTAGGAGACGAACAAGAACCGACAGTGTGAGATAGATGGTATACGGATCATAACATAGGGCGGTGACATCGAGAAGAAGAAGTGAAGTTAATGTGACCTCACGTAAGCCTGACCAAGTCCGAATTTCTCTCTATTTAGACAGCAATTCCTTTCTGAAGGTTGTGCGTCTACGTTTCATTTTCCTGGGTATAACATTTCTTTGGTCTCTTTTCTGATCTGTTAGTTTCCAATTCTAGCACTGCCACTGCCCAGATGGCCATGGATTTCCACACTATTATTTTCAACCCGCTGCGGAATTGACTAAGGGAAGAAGTCATGTGGGATCTTGCATGGAGGACCACAGTGAGTGATGCAGCCAAGAATGACTTGCCAGCATCCCTTTCTTGTACGACGTCGTCATATGCAGGGGAGTGTTGGCAAGAATCCTTGGCTGTGTATCTTGCCGTGCTTCTCATGCCAGACCTCACATGATCATATATATGGACGAATGCTTTACTTGTCAGAGGAATAATGGTATGGCATCACCCCACCAACAAATATTTATTATTGTTACATTGTTTGAATTTGATCGTATTTCCAGCTGAGCTGTGCTGTAGTGTACTGCATGACAATGCAATTTTCTCTGTCGACGATCACGAGGTTAGCTTAGGTCTTTTCTTGTTGCTTTTATATATTTTCCAGGCAAGACAAAAGTGTGCTTGCAGGGCCAACTCATTGCAGGTAAGGTGAGTATGATTTAGAATCATACTCATTTAATTAGAAGGTGACTGAGATTTTTCGAGCCTTAAATCATTTGAGTATTGGAGTTTATTTTTTGAATAAAGGTAGTAAGTTCAAAGCTTCTATCTCTATTTACAGTAGGGCAGATTTACTAGTATTTGTTGCACCCCTGGGGCCTGCATCTCTTGATATAAGAAAAATAAATTAGGGCAGATTTACTAGTATTTGTTGCACCCCTGGGGCCTGCATCTCTTGATATAAGAAAAATAAATTATAGTATTAGTGGGTAGAATCAACTCTGTATTATAGGAAAAATTATAGTATTAGTGGTTGGAATCAACACTATTATATTTATACTATTATAATTTCCGATTTTTACACTTAATTATTAATCGGTGTGTGTTTATTCAAATTAACTGATACATTTGATACCTTTTATACAAATTTAAACCTGACTTGGGAGGTTGGTCTTGATTGTGTTTTTAAGTTGATTGATATATTTTGTCCAGTTTAAAGGCCGACTTTAGAGGTTGGTCATGATTTTCATATTTGAACCAGTTTGGACCATAGATATGAGAACAACTTTACGTACATGTTTAGGTATTTGATAGATCTCATGTAAAGGTAGGTAAATATTTTTTACAGTGACCAGTAAAATACTTTATTAAGTTGCGAAACTGTCCAAAGATGTCGGTAAAGATTTTTTTTTATACAGTTAATTTGAGATTAGGTTAATGGAGGATGCAAGAATTATTTGTCAGAATTGTTTTAAACTGGATAACTTTTTACAACAGTTTAATTTCAGCAAAAATGTTTTCATCTTCAATCTCCCATGAAGTATGAAGTTGAAGGATTCTCTAAAGTTGGGCCTATGTTATTCAATTAATTGTGAAAAAATGAATCATTAAATTAGATTTCTATCGGTTGTTGTTTATAAATAGTCATCCATGGCTATCTTTCCAAATAAAACTGATCATTCAATCATGACGTGAATAAGTTTTGCTTATTATATTAACGAAACGATTGCACAAATGAAATACGGTGACATTGAATTTTTTTCGACAAGTTACTGTTTGAAATTAGTGTAAAAATGATTTTTTTTTATTTCTTTTATTAATTGTGAAATAATATAGCCAATAATCAATAAATTGATACCGCTTAGTATGTTTATTTCAATTAATACTTTTAGTCTTATTAGTCCATGCCTTTGACATAGCAGGGACTATAGCGTTCCCATCCGCGTTGACTCTCTATCAATTCGAGTTGACTAGAAGTTTTTGGCTTTTATCCAAATTTTTATTCTTGAGCTTTCATTGGAGTTGACTAGAGCATTTAATTAAAATTTTTGGCTTTTATCTAAACTTTTATTTTTGAGCTTGGATGTTTTTTAAATTTTATCCAAATTTTCATATTGGAGGTCTTATTTCCAGATTGTTGAATATCCAGGGACTAACCAAAGTTTTAACCAAAGTCTGGATTTACTTTCTATTTGGCTCTTTGTGAATTTTAGGCAAAGTTTCGTTCCCACCGCAAAGGTAGCCACCTGCAAGCGACCTGTCATCTCTGGTTACCACCACAAAGCTAGCAACATTAGCCACTTGCCATTGCAAAGACTTTGGTTCATCTGTGAATGAATATCTATCATTGATGCTGTGCGCCCTTCACCTCCGTGTGCAGAAAAACCATGAATATAGTTATGAGAAACGCTGCCATGCTTGGCTGCTCACAGTAGGAGGTTCACTTCTGTGTGCAGAACTGCCATGAAAATACCAGCAATCATCATTGATGCTTTGCGCCCTTCACCTCTGTGTGCAGAACCGCCATGAATATAGTTATCAGAAATGCTGCCACGTTTGGCTACTCGCAGTAGGCGCTTCACCTCTTTGTGCAAAACTGCCATTTTGTTCTTGCCATGCCTGTTTATGCACTCTACTCCGCCCTAATTCTCTAAAGGTATTTTTTTGCTTTTGGTCAACTTCAACTTTTCTTTCCCTGCAGAATTAATTTTCATTGATCATTTTTTTCCCTGCAGAATTATGAAATTTTTTCATTTATGAGCTTGCAGAATTATCAATTATAATTTTAGAACAATAAATCAAATTTATACATTTTTTTTTGGTTATCCATACTTACCGAACTTCAGGGCTGAACTTCATGTACTTCAGAGCTGAACATCTTGCCTTTACTAAACTGTTACCACATGCGGAATAGAGCTGGGTAGACAAAGCTAGGCTGCATTCACTATGAAACCAACAAACTATAGACAATCATATTGTAAAGTGTTTACAAATCATTTTTCATATTGTAAAGCGTTTACAAATTATTTTTCAGAATTGCAAAATAACAAATATCAAATAGCTTTCCAAATTGATTTCTATTGAAAATTTCTCAGAAGATAAATGTTTTCATTGGTTAACAGATTAATTTGAACTTAAGTTCTTGAAAAATTGATGTGTTTGCTTTCGGAAAAGACCTGATATTTATTGATGTCGCAAGTTCTGATGTTGCTAGTGTTGCTATGTTGATGCCTCGAAAGACTTGATATTTATTGACGCCGCAAGTTTTGATGTTGTTGATGAGTGAGGTGAATTACTATATATACTACAAGACTATAGAAAATGCATACCATTCCTTACCCAGTAGTGGCTTTTCCTGTGGACTACCCAATGGAAGGCTCATAATGAACCTTATACTGCTCCTTTCCAGGAGCCCGACTTCATTCAATTTTTGCAGATTCGAAAGATGAATGGCAGGAGGGGATGAATGAGTTGCACAGTCGTGTTTGTTTAGCGAGCAAACAAGAAGCACGTAAGTAATGAAATTTCAAGTCTTTATCCCAGCCCACCTCTTCTCCCAGCTTTTTTTATTTCACTTAATGTGCAAGCACTCGTGGACTGTAGCTATTGTCTTTTCTACGCTATTGTACTAACAACTTACATGAAAAACAAGCATCTGGAGAAGAAACTTGAAACTATAAAATATATTTGAAACTATTTTTTGTTTTATACCTTTGGCCTGACCCTCTTCTAGTTGGTCAGCACGTGCCTTCTTCTGGTATTCAATGGATGTTTTGTAATTATACAATTCAATAGTGTTCAATGGAAATTATTTAATTATACCATTCAACATTGTTCAATGGCAGTTCTGTAATTATACAATTCGACTGTGGAATGCAAAAATACACTCATATTGTTAGGAGTGCTTTATAGGTTAGAATTACAAAACAAATCAAAAAAGAACTTTTCAAAATAATTTGGCAATTCAAATGTAAGAAACTTAAAATAGGTATGACATGCATGAAATTCCCTTACTAGCCTTGCTTGCTAGTGGAATGGGTGGGCTGGTCTTGCTTTCCAGGGGTGTGTAGTTTTTTGTTGCAGTGATTTTGTAATATGAAATCTGAAATTCGACTTGCTATGTGGGGTGCTACCTATTTGACCTGGGACCATGGAGGCTCCTCCGTGACCTACTAAAAAAACAACTATGCTATAGCATAACATTTCTTCTACTGCTTCTTAACAGTGCATGCATCCATGGAGAAAAATAGCTGGCGCTTGAGCAGCATGGATCTCAAAGCAAATGAAACCCAATGTTGCAGTTCTAGAAATAATACTAAGAAATTAGGGAAGGGAAGAGAATGTTGCATGTGTGGCGATGTTGGATTTCAGGAAAGCTTGTTCAGATGCCAAAGATGCAACCACCGATTTCAACACATGTGAGTCTCTGTTTCACAACAATTTCGATTTCGACACATATGTGAGCCTCTCCTTTTGCAAGCTTTTGTTGAGCTACAAACACATGTGAGTCTCTGTTTCACAACAATTTCGATTTCGACACATATGTGAGCCTCTCCTTTTGCAAGCTTTTGTTGAGCTACAAAGTTGCAACGCTTTGTTATAGGTGTAGATAGATGAGATACCTTTGTTACCGAGATTATGCTACTCGAGATTAAGGCACAAGGAGCATATCTACAAGCACAGATAAGCATACTTAAGCAGACTCGATGACCGGTAAAGGTAGCAGAGCAAGATAAAGATTACCTAAATTTTAAAATCACAATTTCATCGCCATCAACATTAACAAAGCCACCAACCTTCAGAAATTCATTGTGGTTGTGCTCTGGCCATGGAGGAGAAAGAAGGCATAGAGGTATTTTTCATTCATTGTCCCTGGTTATTTGATGGCATGTAACACTTTGCTATGTTCCCTTCAACTATTCATGGTCATAGTTTTGCTTCTGTCACTCAAGGTTTTACTATATATAATGTTTGCAGTGCAATAGATGCACGAGTTTAGGGTATAAGCTTATAAAGGCCAAACTATCGAGGATCCAGCGAACAACGAACATAGAGAGGTCTAACAGATGCTTAGCCAACTTCTAGCTGAGTATGCTTACTAGCCCATAGTTACTAAGATGCTTACCTTTGAGGTCGGTCTTCCTGTATTGTCTATCAGACCAGCCTTAAGCAACAACCCTATTCAAGTTTTGTCCAGGGATTGTTGGCGCTGCTCCACTTATGCCCAATGATTCTGCATTGGTGAATGTGGAAAACAACAAAATCTTTGCAAATAGTTCTAGAGCAAGACGCATTTCGTGATTATGGATGGCATTTTATGCAGTCACCGAAGGACCAAGAAAGAAAATTGGCCAGCATGTTTGTAATACCTGCTCAACTTGAATAGTCTGAAGGCAACTTCCAATTCAACCCTGTGAAACATTTCATTGCTACAAGTTTGTCAGAGTTTCTCACTTGCTTTGATTATTATTACAGCTTTCCAAGACAGCGTGTTGAACTTGATGCCATGTAATATTATGTTTCTGAATCGCTTGTTAACATTGTAATATTATGGACTCTCATGAAGACCGCTTGTTGCAGTCAGGAAAATAGAATTTCTTGTAATATTATGGACTCTCATGAAGACCGCTTGTTGCAGTCAGGAAAATAAAATTTCTCCAAAGTTACAGTTAACAATGTTCTTCATGAAATGGCAATCTATATTGGACAAAAAGAAATGTAAAATTGGAACATGTTAAAATTACTGACAAAGTAATTTTGACAACTCAAAATTGGAACATGTTAAAATTACTGCCAAAGTAATTGTGACACCTCAAAGAACTGTAATTGTGACAACTCAAAGAACTGAAATTTCTTAACCCCAGTAGGGACTGCCGCTACGACAATGGCTCCCTTGTTTCAATTAGTTTATAGATTCATTAAAAAAAAAACAAGAGTACAATTTTAAATTTCATTATATTAGTAATAATTTTCAACTTACAATAAACCACTCTATCATGCTTAACGGGTTCTTCTTACCATAAACGAACTTATGTTTACTTATTTTTCTAATGAAAAAACTTTTCTGTCACACAAATACAATATTTTATGTCTCTACTTATTTTTCTAGTGAAAAAACTTTTCTGTCACACAAATACAATATTTTATGTCTCACGAATGTAGAATGTAGAGGTTAAATCCTTTCAAATCCTACGTTTTGTTTTCTCTTCTTTTTTCTTGCAATGAAATTCTACATACCATGACTAAATAAGTATATAGTAATTTTTTTTAATTGTTTTAAAGAAAAAAAGAACCTGAACCTCCACATTGCATATTGAGAGGTTGGGAGATGTGCCTTTATGTGAGTGAGTTTTGAGTAAATTGATAGAATTCCATATGTTTGTAATTAAATAATAGGATGAGAATTTGGATGCTCCTAAATTACAGAGACAAATGAATTCATTTTATAGTCCTACTTAGATTAATGGTCCTCACATATAATTTCCTTACACTAAAAATTTTGTGGACCACTAAAAATATGGTATTATTTAGAAAATAAGTGAGCTACTTTTTTAAGTTTTTAGTTATTATATTTTACTAGTATGAATTAATTCATTTTTTGGGTTGAAAACGTTTATTTAGAAAATAAGTGAGTACAATTTTTTGAGTTTTTGTAGTTTTTATCCATTATATTTTACTAGTATGAATTACTTTTATTTTTGAAAATGCAACAAGGAAATATTGATTTAATTTTGTACCTGAATTAAATTAGGAATAAAATTGTAATTTCATATCACAAGACAATTTGTACTAGTTAAAAAAGTTAATTTGATTTAGTTGGCTTACTTAATTCAAGTTGAGTGTCTAACATATAGAGTATCTTCTACTCTATAGGAGCCCTAGTTGAGTTTATTTTGAGTTGTAATAAATCAATTCAGTTTAACTGAGTTAAAGTTAGTTAAAGTAGTTCCAACCAATGGAGAAACTAGTAGGAGTTCACACAGTGGGGGTGTTGCTTCATGTGTTCAACGAGTTAACTGATGATTCACTCATAAATAACTCATGCATGTGAGATCTAAGAGTTACACAGTTGATATTGGAGTTCAAGGGCATTGGACTATCAGTTGTATAATTATATGAATTGTACAGATGCTCTATGCAGTCAGAGGAAGTCCTATGAGGATTGTGCAATTTGTATTGAGGAATTTCCCTAGTTAATAGGGGTCTAATTCCCACCGAAACAATACAAGGAAATTGTGACTTGGGTAAGACAAATTTTTCTCAAGTATTGGCCTAGGCTTGTCTAAGAGGCTATGAGAAAGATAAAGATATTTTAGAGGTTGGTCAAGATTCAGCAAAGTATTGTAATCTTCTCTTATTTTTTGACTAATACAATATACAAATAGCACGGGTTTTTATCCGTGACATTCCCCAGGAAATAAATGTAATGTGTTGATTGATTTCTTTCTCTTGTATCCTTCATGATTTCACAATCTTTTAATTGTTTATGTTGATGAGTAGAGTGGACTCAAGTCTATTATCTATCGAATTACAATTAGTAGTTTGAATCTACAAGGAATTTATACATCTTATTAGAGCACAAATCACTCTATAAGAGGATAATACGAGTTTATATTTTGCAAGTGAAATCGAATTTATAGTGCCTCCAAAACCTCATCCTTTCTTGAGAGTGCATCTGCAACAACATTTTGCTTCCCTTTCTTGTAGATGAGATATGATGACGTTAATTTTGTTAGAGTCTACCTTAGTAACCTCATGAGATATGATATGAACCAAATATTCCACCTCATGTACCCCAAAGAAATATTTGGAGGTTTTTGCATACAATTTTTTCTCCTCCAATAGTTTGAGTACCCTGTCAACATGTTGACCATGATCCTTCTAGTACTTGCATTAGATTATTACATCATCAAAAAATATTAACACAAATTTTCTAAGTAAGGGTTTGAAAATGGAATTCATTAAACTTTGAAATGTTGATAGTGATTAGTAAGGCCAAAAGGCACGAAAAAAATTCATAATGACCTTCATGATTTCTAAATGTTGTTTTTGGAATGTCTTTAGTTTTTATACTAATTTGATGATATTCTAAATGGTGATCCAACTTGGTGAAGTAAATTGTCCCATGTAATTCATCGAAGAATTCGTTAATGATATGAATGGAAAATTCATCTATAATAGTGAGCTTGTTGAGCTCCCTATAATCCAGACACATATTCAACGATTCATTCTTCTTGTGTACTAATACTACTAGAGAAGAGAAATAACTTTGGCTAGGTTGAATCATACTATCTTTTAGAATTTATGCAACCATACCTTCAATTTCACTCTTTTGGGCATAGGGATATATGTATGGTCTAATGTTTGGAGGAACACTTACTAGAACCAAGTGAATAGCATGATCTTGATCATGAATAGGTGGGAGACCATTGGGAGTCTCAAACATATTGGAATGAATTTCAAGGACTCTTTGGAGATTTGGAGAAAAGGAAACATAGATGTTTGAACATCTAGTGAGCATAATTGTGTAATTACAACTCGTTGTTTCTTCTTAAAAAACTTTTCCATGCCATTAAAATTGATTACGCTACGAGGTTTCCCAATAATACCCCTTAATTCAATTTCCCTCCCTTCATTGAAAAAAGTTTAAAAACGTTTTTGAAAATTAAAATCTATTGTCCACAAAGATTGTAACCACTGGGCTCCTAATATAACATTAGCACCAACCATTGGAATGGAAATAGTTGGAATATTAAATACATATTCCCCCACGGTTATATTTATATTATGGCACTTTGATGATGAATTTATAGGTCCTCCATCTATAACCATCACTTGACACTCTAATGTTAGGTATAGAAAACAATTGAAACCCTTGGCTATCTTACCATGAATTAAATTATGGGTACTACCTAAATAATTTTTTTCTTCTTGATATATCCTTCTATATTGATAGTTTCAGGAGTGGTAATTCTTTCCAATCCATTACAAGATATGGTCAGATTAATGCCTTCCTTTTCAGCCCCTCGTGTTGATTCTTGGTGTAGATCTTCTTCTTTTGATGTTTCTTGTTCATTTTCTTCCTCCTCTTTTGTTAGGTCCTTATAATACTAGTGTATCCCCCTTATTTTTATTGTTGTGCCAATGTAGCCCCCATATTTTTATTTTCGTGTCCTTACATTATTATTTCTATATAGGATTTGATTATATTGTGACCCCTTAAACTCGTATATATACCAAGGAGGTATTTTCATTTGTATCATCCAAGGATTATTCATTAATGTAATGTAAATGAGATTTCCCCCTCGAAGAGCCTATTTCTCAAGTCGTTGATCTATATTTTCTTCCATTTTGTGAGACAATTTCATAACATTTGGTATCATAGCTTGAGATTTTAGGGTTTCAATTCTTCAAACATGTTATGCATGTATTTTTGCTATAATTGTTTTTTGTTCGAGGCGGAAGCTAAAATTTCAACCATGTGGAGAAGAAATCTTGATGTACTAAATGTAAAAATATTAGATCCTAGTTCGTTATATCTTCTTAGATATGGTACGAAGAAGTTAGGGTTTTTGCAAGCCCCAGAATTCAATCTCAAACATGTGACCTAGGGAAAATTGTCATAACTTTCTCTTTGAGCATAAAACTTGAATTTTGTAAAAAGTGGCTAAAATTATGCGGAGTTTAGATTGTCGTGTATCATTTTCAAGGCCCAAGGTCGAAAAAGTGACACATGGAACTCCGCACAATTTCTCTCTGTTGAACGAGTCTATAATCATGTCATTGTGGGATATTTTTCATAATGTTTTTCTTGAAGAATCCAATATTGGCCAGACTTGTGGTGTTGGAAAGAAGGCTTACAGTTCTACCAGAAGTATAAATTTTAGACCTTGGATATCTGAAATTACAGAGATACAGAAATTGCAATATCAAGCATCTAAAAACCAAGAAAAAGGTTTGTATTTAAAAAAATTGCATAGGTTTAGTTTGAAAATATCAGTTTGAAGTGATTCAAAGGGCATAGTGAATCATATATATCATTTTTTGATTTTGCAAATTCCTCTAAACAAAATAATGGACACACATAGTAAGCAACCAAAAGTCTCTACTATGATGCATGAAGAAGAGGAACAAATGCAACATGGTATATCAAAATTACAAGACCAAATGCAACAAATTTCACTTTTGTAAAGAGTAACAAAAAATGAACTGGAAGCTAAGATGAAGGTTTTATGAATGGTTTAAAATATGACATGGGAGCAATGATGAATGCCAAGATGGAAGGTTTGAAGGATGGTTTAAAAGGATAAATAAAAAGAGAATTGGAAGGTTTGACAAATTTGGTATAAGAAATGATTCCTAGAGGTGACAAGGTACTCCATGAAAATCATGATGAGGAAAAAGGGAAAACAAATTATGGTTTTAAAGACTCTAATTGTGTTTTGAAGAATAACCATATTCCAAAGATCAATATAATAAATTTTGATGAAAATGATTTGATAACATAGATACTACAGACGAAGAAACTATTTGATCTACATTATGTGCCACACACACAAAAGGTATGCATTGCATATTTATATTTAGAAAAAACCCAGTTTTTGTGGTATCAATGGCTTTGTTCTTGTAAATTAATTATTATGTGGACAATTTTTGTGTAAGAATTGGTAGCACATCATGAGGATACAAACAACAATACCTTTTTCAATGAACCTATAAATGTCAAACAAAAGGGCTCAATGGTGGAGCACACTAAGTACTTCCAAATATTTAATATCAAGGTAAATGATATTCTAGAGGAGCATAGGATTGATGTCTTCATAGGAAATTTAAAGGATAACATCCAACATAAGTTTCACCTTTAGGGACGTGATTCATTGAAGAAGTTATTTAAGGCAGGAAGAAAAGTTGAAAGAAACATTTTGGCAACAAGGAAGTCTACCACTCACAAATATAAATATGGTAGTATTCTACCTCCTAACCTTCCACAATCTACAAGGCTGACTCTAGAAAAATTGGAGGAAGAAAGAGAAAAATGGTTTTGTTATAGTTGCGATAGAAAATACACTAAAGGTCATAAGTGTGCTCAGAAGAAGTTATTTTACATAGATTGTAAAGAGGAGGAAGAAAATGAACAAGAAACATCAAAAGAAGAGGATGTACACCAGAAACCAACCCCAGAAAAAGAAGAAATGAGTGTTATGATATCGTGCATTGTATCGTTGGGAATTACCACTCCTCAAACTCTTAAGACAGAAGGATATGTCAATCAAAGAAAGGTAATAGCAATGATTGATTTTGGTAGTACCCATAATTTTATTCATTGTAATATAGTCAAGGAATTGAATTTCTTTCTATATCGAGCACTAGAGTGTCAAGTGATGGTTGCAAATGGAGAAACTATAAGTTGCTATAGAAAGTGCCATAATATCAAGTCAGCCATGGGGGAATATGTATTGAATAGTCCAATTCTTTCCATTCCAATTGCTGGTGTTGGTGTTGTACTAGGAGTCCAATGGTTACAATCTTTGGGGGCAATACCTTATAATTTTCAAGAAATTTTCTTGATTTTTTTTTGGAAGGAAAGGAAATTGAATTAAGGGGTATTCCAGGGAAACCAAAGAAGATAATCAGCTCTAAGGGCATGACAAGGATTTTGAAGAAAGAGAAATGGTGTGTAATTGGACAATTATGCTCACTAGAGGTTTAAACATTGAAATCATCTATTTCGCGAGATCTCCAAAAAGTATTGTATAGTCGATCCAAGGTATTTAAGACCCCTAAAGGCATCCCAACTATTGTGATTATGATCATGCTATTCACTTGATTCTAGGAAGTGTTCCTCCAAACATTAGGCCTTACAAATATACCTAATCACAAAAGAGTGAAATTGAATGTATGATTGTAGAAATGCAAGAGTTCGGTAAATTTCAACCTAGTCAAAGTTCTTTCTTTCCTCCAGTAGTATTGGTGCACAGGAAGGATGATTCATGGAGTATGTGTCTGTCTTTCCATTGGTGAATTTTTGGATGAATTACATGCAGAAATTTACTTCACCAAGCTAGATATTCATTTAGGATATCATCAAATTAGAATGAATACTGAAGACATTCTGAAAAAAAAAACATTAAAGACTCATGAAGGTCGTTATGAATTTTGGTCATGCCTTTTGGCCTTACTAATGCACCTTCCACATTTCAAGGTTTGATGAATTCCATTTTCAAACCCTTCCTTACAAAATATGTGTTAATATTTTTTAATGATATATTAATCTACAACAAGTGTTGGAAAGATCATGTTGAACATTTGGACAGGGTGCTCAAACTATTGGAGGAGAAGCAATGCAAAAACCTTCAATTTTTTCTTTGGAGTATAAGAGGTGGAATATTTGGGTCATATTGTAGCTCATGAGGGTGTTAAGGTAGACCCTAACAAAATTAAAGCCAATAATGAATGGAAAATCCCCACAACTCTGAAGCATCTTTATGGATTTATCGGTTTGATAGGATATTATCACACGTTTGTTAAGAATTATGGGAGAATAACAACGCCTCTAACAACACAATCATTGAGGACAACACTTTTTTTTGAAAGAGATGAGCATGTTGTCTCCCTAACATACTAGTGTATTCCCCTTATTGTTATTGTTAGTGTACCCCCCTATTCTTATTGTTGTGCCCATGTAGCCCCCATATTGTTATTGTTTTCCCCTAACATTATTATTTTTATTTAGGCTTTCATTATATTTTGACCCCTTAGACTCCAATATATACCAAGGAGGTATTTTCATTTGTATCCTCCAAGAATTATTCATTTATGTAATGTAAAGGAGGTTTCTCCCTCGAGGAGGCTATTTCTCAAGTCGTTGATCTTTCTTTTCTTCTATTTTGTTAGTTGGTTGCATAACATCTTTACAATCTATGTAAAATAGTTTATTCTCGACACACTTATGACCTTTAGTGTATTTTCTATTACAACTATAACACATCTATTTTTCTCTTTTTTCGTCTAGTTGTTATGGTTTCAAACTTGTAGGTTGTGGAAGGCTAGGAGCAGAAACACATCCATATTTATAGTTGTGAGTGGAACACCTCATTATTTCCATAATTTTTCTCTCAACTTTTCTGGCAATACTAAAAACCTTCTCCAATTAATTAGGTTCCCAAAGGTGAACATAATGTTGGATTTTATCGTTTAAATTCCCTATGAAAACATTAATCATATGCTGCTCTTGAATATCAGTTAACTTGATATTCAATCTTTGGAAGCCCTCATTTTTCTCCAATGTTGAACCCTATTGTTTGAGATTTATCAAATAGCTAAAGAAGGTGTTTCTATTTGTATCTCCATAATGTACTACCAATTCCTCCATAAAAATTGACCAAGTAACAAGTTCTTTATGAGAAAAAATCCATTGATACCACACAAACTGATTGGGTTATGTTAGTGCCTAAATCTACCTTAGGATGAAGGAAGGCAGGTCTAGGGTAGCATTAAACCACATTTAACCTGGTAGCTAGCCCTACCAGGTCAGGAGAGGGCTCTCTCCTTGTCAATCTCAATTAGGATATTGGAAACTAGGGCTTGATATGACTGAATTTTAATGTAGATTTTAGGCTAGGTATAGTAGCTCAGAGGATTTGATTTTTGAAGGTTTGGTTGCTGGATCAATTGGAGAAGGCAGATTGGATCTAGGAAATCAACTCAGGGATACAGTCATGTCCTATGGGGCAGGGTAGACAAGAGCTTATGTAATAGAAAAGGATTGAGATGGTAGAGTAAAACTGCTGAGGAGTTGAGGAGGGCACAAGAAACTATGAATCCTCTTCAAACAATGAATCTAGTGTATTTTGTCTACTCACCTTGATTCATTTAGTTTAGAAGAAAGAGAGAGTTGTGGAGACATATAAAACATTAGAAAAAATAATTACAAATAAGAAAAAATACATAAACTCACTGTCACAAGAATCCCGCAAATATAGCTATGAAACCTAGTTTTATTCCTTACCAACTACTGATACAAAATGTTCAGTGAGTCCATTGACACTTCTACCAAAGTCCAACCTTTAAAAATGAATCAAAAAGTACATGATATAGGCAAGGAAACTACTCAAGCTAGCTATTAGGGTCGAATTGATGAGAAAAAGGGTGGTTTCAACCATATCTAAACTAAGAACAAGAATATAGGCAGTGGAACAGCTTGCCTCTAAAATCAAGGAAACCAACTCATTCAAACAAAACCACCTTTGACTTGATGTATCTACCCTATTAAGTGTTTTACATCCATAATTTCATCAAATTACATCATTTACCATGCAAATTTCACCCAGAGAGCAAGAAAAAGTCAACTATAGAGAAAACTAGGTGAAATTTGGAAAATGAGGCAGAACTGGAAAAATTCATCCTATGCACAACGCCACTAATCCTATGCGTGGTGCTTTTTCTGGGCCAATTTTGGAAGGCTTCCCATAGTCAAAATCAGGTGTAGGATAGCTCGTTGGAAAGCTTGATGAGTCTACCTTTTGGAACAACTTGAATTTCTAAATTTGGAGTCAATTTGCCCCTCCAAAGATTGATTCTCCCAAGACTGCTTCCTGTGTGGCAAAAAAGTGGCAGAGAGGGCACTTTTTGGGTGTTTTTTTCCCTTTTGGAGAAGTAGAACTTGTCCAAAATTCTCAGCTATTTCTGAGCTTCCATATTTTTCCATGCTGATTCCAAAAATATAAGCTCTTTTACAAGAAAGTGTCTCCAATAAAAGCACAGCGCCACCAACACAGTGCCACATATTGAAAAACCCTGTTTTTACATTAAAAAATTCAAAATTGACAGAACTTTCTCAAAATTTCTTGAAATTTGGCATGAATGACCCTTGTTAAGAGCTTTGATGAGCCAATGATGCTTCAACTAAGATCTGGAGTTTATCTTGCTCTTTTTTGTTCCTCAAATCTCTTTTTAGCTTGGCCTTTAGCCTCTTCACCCTTGTTTTGCAAATTTTGTTCCCGGTTAGGTAGTGATAGGCCATATGGCAAAACATTTTCTTCTCTTTGTTGGATTTTTCAAGCATCTTCTCAAGGTGAATTTTCACCCTCTCCAACCAGGATTCTCGGTCATCCTCAATTTCTTGGTCAAGGGAGGTCATCTTGATCTTTCTCTTCTTTGCATTTTCCCTTTTTTCCCTAATCATTTGCAGCTCCATAATAGCTTGCTTATCTATCAATTGCTTGTTTTCCTGCTCCCGAAAGTTTATGATCCATTTGACCCTCTCAAGATCAAGTGGTAAGGCTTGTATTTTAGCTTCCTTCTCGTTGATAATCATGTCCTTGAGTCTTGAGCTTTGAGAGTCCAAATCAGTGACATCTTCCTCAATAAAAATAAAATCTTTGTCTTGCCTTTTAGGAAGGGCCTCCTCATGCATCTTTTGTTTCCCTTTGTCTTTTCTCTTTGATTGCTGGCCAACATGTATAGCTGGAAAAGAAGGCAAAGCCCCTTTCACCCCTGGTGAAGATAACATTTGCCTGTGGTCTGGTGAAGAAAACGAGACCCCTTCCACCTCTGGTGGAGATAGTACTTGCTTGGCAACAACAAAAAGCCTCCTGGTGCATCTCTCATAGGTGACAAACACCAACACACCTTTAGTTTCAGTCCCATGAACACCTGGCTATCCTGATGGCCCTCCTTCCTCTTGAGGCACTGATGGAATCAGCTGAGGGCCTTTGAAAATCTCATGGGAAATAAAGGTATCCAATGGTATGTGCAGCAAGCTTAGTTGATGCAAGACAACAATTTTAATCAGTGAGAAGTGGTAAATGTTGTTGAATTGTTGAGGAAAAGGTTTCCTTTGCACATAGTGAGCCATCTTCTCAATATTCCTACATATAAAGTATGGAAGGTTCATCATCCTTACTCTTGTGAAATGCATCAACAACCCTATATGATATGTATATAAGCGGGAAAACCTTGCTTCATAGGTGAAATACTTGATGATGAGTTTCATGAGAGGAGCATAAGTGTTCTGCAAATATTTGAAAGGGAAAACCCTATTGATTTGCCTGTGATATCTAGCTTTAATGTAAGGCTCATAATGTTCTCTAGCCCCTTATTCCACTGTTCACCTACATTAAGGATGCCTGTTGTTGCTGAAATGGCGGTAGGTGTCAAGGTGAAAGAGACACCAGCAAGGTTCACCTAGCCCTTGTGGAGATGGATAACAAACAACCTAGCAAGCTCATGATGAAATTTCACGCTTTCTACCATTTCACAAAACTGATAACAAGACTGGTGTTTAAAACTAGTTACAGCAAGAGGTCAAGCAAGTAATTCTGTAAGAGAGGTGGGCTCCTCCCGGATGATCTTTCTGTGTTTGTGTGGCTTTCTTGGTACATGAGCTTCTCAGGAAGAGTCACTGAGAGTTTCCTCTTCCCTCTCATAATCTGAATCTGTCTCCATGCTTATGAATTTGAAGTGAAAGTAGATGAGTATGAAGAGATTTTGAAATATGAGGTAAGAGTGTGTATAAGGAAATGAATGCTAGGAGAAGGGTTTCTTTTCGGAAATGATGGAAGTGCATGGTGTTATGAATTTGAGATAATGGATTTGATAGCGAAGTGGATGTAATGAAAGAGTAGGATGTGGGAGTTAGGGTTTCGGAATAGGGTATAGCGCTAGGGTTTGGTAAATGGGAGAGGGGTTTGGGGAATGAATGTTGATGACGTAGGGAGAGGGAATGGGATTTGACAAGATCAATATGAATTGAGTGAGAAAGAAGAGAAAATGAACTTCAATAACTTGCAAGAGATGATTTAGCAACTAGCTAGGGTTTGTGTTAACCATTTAGCTAGGTTTTTCTCTCAAGAAAACCAAACACATCCAAGCCACTAAACATAACTTTCCTGAGCAAGGAGGAATGATCTACTTACTTGGAACAGGCATCTATTCGCTTTTTAGGAAGTTTGGAGGTGTTTTGAGGCAATTTTTCTTCTTGTAACAGGTGCGCAATGCCAAGGAATAGGTGCACGACGCTAGTTAGGTGTGCAATACCAGTACATCTTCTTCTCTTTGTTGGCTTTTTCAATCATCTTCTCAAGGTGAATGTTCGCCCTCTCCATCCATGATTCTCGGTCATCCTCAATTTCTTGCTCAAGGGAGGTCATCTTGATCTTTCTCTTCTTTGCCTTTTCCCTTTTTTCCCTAATCATTTGCAGCTCCATAATAGCTTACTTATCTGTCAGTTGCTTGTTTTCCTGCTCCATAAATTTTATGATCCATTTGGCCCTCTCAAGATCAAGTGATAAGTCTTGTATTTCAGCCTCCTTCTCTTTGATAATCATGTCCTTGAGTCTTGAGCTTTGAGAGCCCAAGTCAGTGACATCTTCGTCAATCAAAATGAAATCTCTATCTTGCCTTTCAGGAAGGACCTCCTCATGCATCTTTTGTTTCCCTTTGTCTTTGCTCTTTGATTGCTGGCCAACCTGTATAGCTGGAGAAGAAGGCAAAGCCCCTTTCACACCTGGTGAAGATAACACTTTCCTGTGGTCTAGTGAAGAAAACAAGACCCCTTCCACCTCTGGTGGAGATAATACTCACCTGGCAGCAGCAAAAAGCCTCTTGGTGCCTCTCTCATAGGTGAAAAACACCGGCACACCTGTAGTTTCAGTCTCATGAACACCTGGCTATCCTGATGGCCCTCCTTCCTCTTGAGGCACTAATGGAATCACCTGAGGGCCTTTGAAAATCTCATGGGCAATAAAGGTATCCCATGGTATGTTCAGCAAGCTTAGTTGATGCAAGACAACAATTTTAATCAGTGAGAAGTGATAAATGTTGTTGAATTGTTGAGGAAAAGGTTTCCTTTGCACATAGTGAGCCATCTTCTCAATATTCCTGCATATAAAGTATGGGAGGTTCATCATCCTTACTCTTGTGAAATGCATCAACAATCCGATATGATATGCATATAGGCGGGGAAACCTTCCTTCATAGGTTAAATACTTGATGATGAGTTTCATGAGAGGAGCATATGTGTTCTGAAAGTGTTTGAAAGGAAAAACCTTGCTGATTTGCTTATGATATCCAACCTTAATGTAAGGATCATAATGTTCTCTGCCCACATGTTGCCCCTTATTCCAATGTTCACCTACATTAGGGATGCCTGTTGCTGATGAAATGGTGGAAGGTGTCAAGGTGAAAGAGACACCAGCAAGGTCCACCTGGCCATTGTGGAGATGGATAACAAACAACCTAGCAAGCTCATGATGAAATTTCACCCTTTCTACCATTTCACAAAATTGATAACAAGATTGGTGTTTAAAACTAGTTACAACAAGAGATCAAGCAAGTAATTTTGTAAGATAGGTGGGCTCCTCCCGGATGATCTTTCCCCCTTTGTGTGGCTTTCTTGGTACATGAGCTTCTCAGGAAGAGTCACTAAGAGTTTCCTCTTCCCTCTCATAACCTGAATCTGTCTCCATGCTTATGAATTTGAAGTGAAAGTAGATGAGTATGAAGAGAATTTGAAATATGAGGTAAGAGTGTGTATAAGGAAAAGAATGCTATGAGGAAGGGTTTTTTTTGGGAAATGAGCGAAGTGCATGGTGCTATGAATGTGAGATAAGGGATTTAATAGTGAAGTGGATGTAATGAAAGAGTAGGATGTGGGAGTTAGGGTCTCAGAATAGGGTATAGGGCTAGGGTTTGGTAAATGGGAGAGGGGTTTGGGGAGTGAATGTTGATGATGTAGGGAGAGGGAATGGGATTTGACAAGCTCAATATGAATGGAGTGAGAAAGAAGAGCAAATCACCTTCAATAACTTGCAAGAGATGATTTAGCAACTAGCTAGGGTTTGTGTTAACCATCGAGCTAGGTTTTTCTCTCAAGAAAACTAAACACATCCAAGCCACCAAACATAACTTTCCTGAGCAAGGAGGAATGATCTACCTACTTCGAACAGGCATCTATTTGCTTTTTAGGAAGTTTGGAGGTGTTTTGACGCAATTATGCTTCTTGTAACAGGTGCGTAGTGCCAAGGAACAAGTGCACGCCACCGGTTAGGTGCACAACGCCATACCAAAATTCAACAGAAAACCTGCAACAGGTGCGCAATGCCAAAGCACAGGTGCATAGCACTAGCAAAATATCTGGATTTTTTCCCCTCTTTTGCCTTCTTTCTTCAAAAACATGATTTTCTCCCTTTGGCTCATTCAATTTCAACAATGAAGACTTAAAACTCATGAGTTGGCTTTATATCCCTCTCATTTAGTTTTTCACTAACCAAGACCCACATTTGTAATGTTTTGCCAGCGTTTTCAAAAATGCTCTGTTTCACTTACATTCTGACTTTTTCCTTTTTGCAGGTGGACTTATACATTGAATTTTTGTAATGGCAGGAGTTGGCTTTGTCACCAGGTCACCAGGAACAACTATTGAATACTTATTACATATAGAAACATTTAAATTATAAGAAATTTTTACAATACTGGAAAAACTCTGTTTTCACCTCAAAACAAAGTTTTGAGGTAAAAACCATTTATTGAGCATATCAGAAGTAAATTTATGATTTTATGAACTTATTTATCCTCCTCATGTGCCTACTGAGCTTTTACTCAAATTTGGATGACCAAGATGACAAACCCTACGACCTAGTGAAACTAGAACCTAAAACTGATTTTTATAAATGAAATGAAACAGGATGACAGTAAATGACTAAAAAAATGTGTGAACAGGTCAGTAGGTGAATTTCATGAGGGAAACTGAAATGAAACCACTACCACCAGTTGATCCATGACCTAATGGAATGTAGCTAATCGAATGAGACACCTAACATGAATGCAAAAGAGCAATTTGATCGCTGACGGAAGTGTGAAGACATTGACAATAACAGGTTCTAAATATAAATATGCAGTGTGTAACTTTTGTAGTTGTTTCACATCGTGTAGATCAAAGAATTTCTCCATCTGCAGTATCCATGTTACCAGATCTTTGCCATCACAATTCCTCATTCGATATTCATAATATGGTTGTTCTTAAACCCATAGTTTGATTCTCTAAAATCATGATTCACATTCTATTTTTTCTGATCTTGAGTTTCATGACATTCCTTATCACCACTAAGAAACCTTATTCTAGAAATTTTACCAAACCTTCCTTCAAACATTCCATGTATGATTTTAAAACGTACATGCCATATTTTATTTCTAATTTTAAACAATATATCTTGAAATCCATAATCGCTTATAACTCATTTTTGCTTGTTCTTTATGAGAGTAAAAATTTTTGCACCTGTTTCCACAATTTTGATCAATTATGTTGTCTTTCTTCCTCTTCTTCATGCGTTATAGTAGACCTTTTTGAGGGCTTAACAAGTGTATAATTTTCTTGTTTTGCAAGAATTTTTGAATCAATTAATGATATATATGCAACACTCTACTCTTTGAATATATTCAAATTAATTTTTCAAACAAAAGTTAGGTAAATTTAAAAATATCCACCTTTTAATTCTTGATTTTGAGCTTGTTGATAGGCTCATCTTAAAACTATTGTATCTCGATGATTTCAGCCTCCAAATGTCTAAAATTGTGCCCATCCTCTTTCCAACATCATGAGTTACGATGAGATTGGATTATTTAAGATAAAGTTAGGCCAAATATCTCAATATGACCTAATTATGGATTGGTTCAATAGAGAGAAGCTTTACGAAATGATTCATGTCACTGTTTCAACCTTTAGCCCTAGAAATGGTACCAATAAAGCTGCATTATGTGCAATTTTAGCCAATTCTTACAAAATTCAATTTTGATTTCCAAAAAAAAATTTATGATGATTTTCCCCGAGTCACCTATTTGAGACTGAATTCTAGAGCATAAGAAATCCCTAAATTAGCTAAAATATGTCTTTGAGATTATAGCAAATCAAGCTCTAAATTTTTTACATGATGTTAATTAAGATTTTTTTTGAGGTCAAAATGTCAGCTTCTAAATCCTTGTAGAAACAAATTTATAGCGAAAATTCTAAGAAGACCTATTTGAAGTAGTGAAACCCTAGGATCCATAGCTATGATACCAAATGTTATGTAACAAGATCAGAAAATAGAGGAAAATATATATCAACTACTTGAAAATAATCCTCTTATAGGAGGAAACCTCGTTTTACATCACATAAATGAACAATTCTTCGATCATTCAAATGACAAGAACTACTTGGTATCTAAAAGGTCAAAATATAATTAAGTCCTACATAAAAATAATAATGCAAGGGAACACAATAACAAAAGTGAGCTTCTATGAGGCACAACAATAATAATACGGGGGTTACAATAGTAATGTAGGGACCTAACAATGATGTTTTTGTGGTTTGTAGTTTTGGTTAAGTAAAAATGATTTTATTGTAGTCCGAGGTAAATGGATTAGTTTCTCATTGACATTGAAAGATGTATATTTTATAGTGTAACAATATAAAAAAATAAATATATTAAAAATCTTGTTGCTTTTCGTGCTTTTGGGTTTCCAGGTAAAATATTTTTATATGTGCATTTTTCGTTGCATCTTCTTTGTTTTATTAATAATATGTTTGCAACAACTAATTGTATAGGGTTAGAACCTACAGTGATGAATACCAAAGTAAACCTCTAATTCCGACAACTAGCAGTTTAATTTCAAACCATTGATCTCACCTTGATATAGCTTGATTTCCACCTTTTCTTTCAACTTTTAGAGGGACTATGAATGGTTCATGATTCTCTAACATGCAATATACTTTTCAAGTTTTTGTACTCCTCCATTTCTTCTTGATTACTTAAATTTTCCTCCAATTTGGCATTTGAGTTAGAACATATATCTACTAAAATTAGCATAAGCTTGTTGATTAGGGTGACCATGAGGAGGTGCATATCAGGTTTTATATTTAGAACTTGAAATTCTAGCCATGTAAATATCTCTTTTGCAGGTTTTCAGGGATATTATGAGTGGATCTATCAACCATGTTACGGTTTTATGGCCGCTTGCTCAAAACATTTCCTACATCCCTTACAAATTCATACAAAATATGGAAATAAACCTATTATTATAGTAATGTGATTTGTAAATTATCATGGATATTCCATTGGATAGTTCATCACAACAAATCTATTATAGGAAATCAAAATCTATACCATTAAGGGATAATTCATTTAGATTCTAGATCTATTATTGCATATTTTATTATTTATGTATGAAATAGATAAAATGCAAAAAATAAATAACAACGAAATACAAACATATGCTTATGAAAATGAACATCAACATATGCTCTAGGAAATCCTTTCTAGTGAAAACCTACTCATAAGGTGAGACTACTCTACTCCCTTTCATAAGGAATCAAAATAATGCAAGTACAAAGAAGAGGAAATTGTTTATGGAGTTACATAACAGTTCTGACCCATGGGCTACTACAAAAAACAAACCTCCTCTTTTATGCTCTATAATTCGCACTCCCTAGTTGCTCTACTATATTTTCAAACAAGATAGAATAAAACATAAATGGAACCCCTTTTCAACCAAGTGACATGAGTATAACCCAACATGATTGTTAGCTACAGGTTAAGTTTTACTCCGTGAATTATTAACTAGATATACATTTTACCCTTATAGAGTATTATTTATAGTCTTCAAGTGGATTATCCCATTTTCCATGAATAATGGAGGATGATATGGCATCCTCTAAAATTATGGTGGTTAATCATGATATGTCAACTTTTAAGAGACACAACTTTTGCATTCAAAGTTAAATTGATTTCATTATTACATTCTCATAAATTTATTTGAGAGTAGATAACATCATAGGGGCCAACAAGTATACATAAACATTTCCTCCCCATGAAAGGTCATATAATGCCTTAAATTGGCCCCAAAATATTTTAGACAAAAATTCTCCAAACTGATGTCCTATAGATAAAGCTACACATGTAAGTTAATTCCTTCAACTTTTCGACTCAAAAATCATCAATATGTATTACAAATTATTTAGTGATACAATACGGATCAAGGAGATACATGGAATTTAATGAAAATATCTTTTTATACAAGTCTAATTTTACATTTATTCCATCATCATCCTAGAAGCGTAATTTAGTGTTTATGTCATCTTTGCCTCATGGGCCATTATTAATGCCTATTCCATATTATAGTCCTATTCTAGTTTCTTGTTTAGATGATAATGGGGAGGATGATAATCCACCTCTACCTACTCACTTCACTAAAAATTAGTCAATTTAATTTGAACCTACACCAACACCATATTGTCCTAGATGGGTTTTTCTTATACGAGAAGAAGTAAATGATCTTGTCAGCGTTCCTATATATAGGAATTGTATTAATTTCTAATAAGTGTCTTCTCTTTGGTTCAAGTTTAAAAAAATAATGGTTTATAAGCATTTGTTAAAGCTTTGAAAATCCAAAGTTAGGATAAAAAGGTGAATAAATATTGTTTTTTTTTTTACATTAACGGATAAGGATTTTATTTAAGGCGGCAAACTGCCTGCCGCTGGCGATTACATTTCAAAGAGGAGATAGTTCAAATCTGCGCCCTGCTGTTCATGACTGAAGGAGAGATATCATAGCTTTTCTGTCAAGCTATCGCCGAGAACAGTATTTAGCGCCACAGACGAATGGAGATGCAGCAGATGGTAGCTATACAGAAAGAGGAACAGAATGGGAAGAGAATGAAGATTCTGCAATTGTCATCGCATAAATTGATTCCCACCCTACTACAGAAGGGCAATTGAAAACGAAAATTCTCCTGCAGGGCAGTATGGAAGGCCCAACTCTGGAAAGGGGGATTACTACAAGACAATTCCAGCAGAAAACAATATGCCTGTATGCACAAAGAGCTCAATATCTGTGACTTCTCCTGGCCGACAGTGTGTTGATGGGGCGGACAGTCCCTCCAATCTTGGGACATGGAGTTCACCAGATGCCAGCAATCCTCACATTACTAGAGGCATAGAAGAGTCCGCTTAGCTGAGTGAGATGCCCGTCTGTGAGCTTGACTGAGGACACAGAATTCTTTGGACCATCCCTGTACCAGCTTGCAATCTGGCTTAAGAGGATCATCGGTGACTGAGCAGGTGGCTTGAAAGTCTTCATCGCACAGAAATGCGATCTTTGAAACTACAGAACAGGAGCCTCCATAATGGGATGAAGAGCTTTAAGGATGTTCAGATTTGGGCGGAACACATTGTGCTGGTGCTGGATAGCTTCAGGTCTGGAGCTGAGATGATTTTAGAGGAGAGTTGATAAGAGGTCTGTCTGTCCTGAATACAAGGCTTCTTACAGCTTTGAAACTTCCTTGTAGGAAGGGCCCGGGGGGCAGAGAACAGAGCATCGAAAACCTTTGGAACAGAACTAGCAAATCGAGCAGCTAGAACCTTATGGGATAGGACAGAAGGATTCCCTCGAATTAACCACCAGAGCTCTTCTGTTGCAGAGGGAGCCAAGGTTGGCCTCCAAGTCTGCTTGAGAGTTGAGCCCCCTTAATATGTGAAAAAAGGAGATTTTCCTGAATTTTGGCAGAAGAAGTTGAATTTTTTTGATAACAGAGGCTAAATGGATCTGATGAGAAGTCTTATGAGAAGACATTGCCTGGATTATGATCCTAGAGTCTCCAAATACACAGAGAGAGAGGATGTTTTGATCAATTGCCAGGTTCAGCCCTTGCCACAATGCTAGAGCCTCTGCTCTATTGTTTGTTTCGCAGCCCAAGCCCCAGTGGAAACGCAATTCTGTTGCTCCTCCAGGTTTCAAGAGAATCCCTCCACTGCCTGCCGCCCCAGGGTTTCCTTTAGAAGCCCCGTCAAAGAACAAACAATAATCATCTAAGGTTGATCTCCACTTTATAAACTCCTGTTCCTCCAACCTGATCTCCCAGTTGGCATGGATAGGAGCAGAAGGTGTGGGTCTTTCGTTCAGGTTCGGCACCAGCTCTCGGAGCCAATGCTCCTCTTCTTCGACTAACTTCATTTCATTCCTGGTAGTGGAGTTGGCCTCCAAAGCCTCGGCTAGCAGAGCTTTGATTTTAGAAGTTACCCGTGTAGGATTGCAGCTTTCTCCTCTGAAAATCCTATTATTTCTTTCCAACCACAGCTTCCAGCATATAAACTTAGGGATCCACATCCAGCTTATTTTGAGAAGACTTTTTTTTTTTAGGCAAAAGGGAGATTGAGTGACCCAGGTTCGGAAAAGATTAGGTATGCTTTCTGGCAGAACAAATTTTGCTTGGTTTAACCTTAGAACACCCCTCCATACTACCTGAGCAAAGGGGCAGATTAGCAACAGATGATTTACATTTTCTTCAGCAGCCAAACAAAGTGGGCATCTGGAGGGGCCTTCCATCCCTCTTCTTCTCAAATTG
This sequence comes from Pinus tabuliformis, assembly GCA_031772625.1. Lineage (NCBI taxonomy): Eukaryota > Viridiplantae > Streptophyta > Pinopsida > Pinales > Pinaceae > Pinus > Pinus tabuliformis. The sequence goes on along the minus strand of CM062805.1, from coordinate 1,250,302,564 downwards.
TCTCTGGTGAGGACGCTATTGTGCGCAACTGTCCAGCTGAAAAAATCAATTTTGGGGAGAGAAGGGAAGTCCCATATAAATTTCCAAATAGCTGGGTTAGGAGGAGCATAAGGGACAGCCAGAATTCTTTTGTATCCTTCGGCAGCTGTGTAAGAGCCTGAGAGGGAGCCCCAGCCTCTTTTGTCTTTAGAGTTGGCCTTTGAAGGGGACTTGCCTTGAAGTAGATCCAGCAGAAGAGAAGCTTCCCCCTGCAACATTTGAGGGATCTCTCCCAAATTCCAACAGTCCCAGAGCCTATCAGATTCATTCTTCCAGGTGGAAATGTCCCATAGGGTGTGCAAGTTGGAGGACTGAAGCCAAGCTCTGATGTTTTCCAGCCCCTCCACTTGAATCAAAGGTTGATCTCCCAGTATTGAATCTTCCCAGATTTTAATTTTCCTCCCATTACCTGGGATCCAGTAAAGATGCTTGCTGAAATGCTCCATAGCATGGCTGCATAGATTGAAGATTGGAGATCCTTTTAAGGTTCTTGGAGGCCTATCCAGACATCTCAAGCGTTGTCCTTGATAGTATTTCTTCCAGATGACTCTTTTGCTCCAACTAGATTTACCGGAAACTAAATTCCACAAGATCTTGGTTCCCAATGCGAGGTTTTGAGCAGCCAAATTACGAAGATTGAGGCCGCCTTCCAGAAGAGGTTTCTTGATGGTCTCCCAATTCACTAAATGGATCCTTCTGTCATTGTTGTTTCCACCTTCCCATAGGAATCTTCTCAACAAACTGTCCATTTTGCTGAGAAAGGATTTGGGGGCGAGGAGGACTGAGTTTTGGTAAAGCGGCATACTTATAAGGACTGACTTCATCAATATGACTTTTCCTGCATTATTCAGCCATGAGGCACCCCAAGCTTGGATTCTGTTCTTTAACTTATCGAGCAGCGGCATCCAATGGGCCATTTTGGGTTTGGATTTGAAGATTGGGATCCCGAGATATTTAAAGGACTCCCAATTACGATTTCCATCCATTTCTAACAGCCTTGCAATGTCAGACAGCTCCTTAGTCGTGCAGTTCCAGCCATAGATTGAACATTTCCGATAGTTAATTTTGCTTCCTGAGGTCGATTTATAAATGTCCAGCTCCTTCTTGAAGGATCTGGCAGAGAGCAGGCTGGCTCCTCCAAGAAGCAAAGTGTCATCTGCAAACTGTGCATGGTTGATATCCTTCACCCTCTGAGTCGTTCTAAGGCCAGGGAGAATTTGAGTCTTCTGATTGTGATCAAGCTGGAAGCTGAAAACCGAGGCCTGAATAGCATAAAGGAGAGGAGACAAGGGACAGCCCTGTCTGAGGCCTCTAGAGGCTTGGAAGAAGTCTGTTGAGCGACCATTGACCAGAGGAGCGATCCATGGCGAGGCAATACAGGCTTTCACCCATTTTATGAAGTCGGATGAGAAACCTAGATTCTTCATTACCATGAACAAAAAATCATGTCTTACCCTATCGAATGCATTGGCCAGATCGAGCTTTATAACCATACCTTTCTCCTTTCTTTGACAACTTGAGTGGACAGCTTCTTGCACCAGCACAATGTTATCCAATATCTTCCTTCCTTTTATGAATCCACCTTGATTTTCAGGGATGATGGCTGGCAAAATATTCTTTAACCTGTTGGCAATTATTTTGGAAACCAGCTTGTAGCTAGAGTTGCACAATGATATGGGCCTAAATCTGCTAAAGTCGGCAACGCCTTTCTCCTTTGGGATCAATGCTAGAAATGCCGAATTGATGCCACCGCCCAGCTTTGCACAATTTTGGGATTTTCTGACCATTCTCAGTAAATCTATTTTGATTGTCGACCAGCAGGCCAAGAAGAACCTGACAGTGAACCCATCAGGACCTGGGGCTTTATCAGGTTCCATAGAGTCCAGAATATGCTTAATTTCATCCAAACTGATCGGAGCAGTCAGCATGACGTTGTCCGAATCCTTAACGCTGTTGGGAATTAAATCCATTGGGTAGATCTGGGGATCTATAGGGTTTTCTTCAGGAGCCGAATAGAGATCTTTGAAGAAAGAGTAGGCTGCCCTCTTAATGTCATCAAAATCCTTTATAACTGTGTTTTGGTATTGTATCTCAGAGACTGTTTTGAATTGCTTTCTGGCTTCGGCTTGCTTGTGAAAGAAACTTGTGTTCCTATCTCCGGACTTTAACCATAAATTTCTAGATTTCTGTCTCCAGAACTCTTCCTCCTCCCTGCTGGATTTGTGAACCATTTTTTGCAGCTCGACTTCTTTTTGAAGTAGATTTTGAGTTACAGGACTATTCTCCATTGCTGTTTGATGGGCAGCAAGAATGTTGAGAGATTCTTTTCTTTTGGCAGTAGGAGTTTCCAGTCTTTTTGCCCACTCCTTAAGACTTCTTTTTAAAACTCTAATTTTCTCTTCCCACACATAAAAAGGGGAACCATGGACAGGCCTATTCCAGGCGTCAGAAACAACATCTTGAAATCCTTCTTGCTGAATCCACAGAGGGCTGAATCTGAAAGGAATGGGGCCTAAATTGCCATCCAATGATAGCTCAAGGAGGATGGGCTTGTGGTCCGAGATGAGGTTTGGAAGAATTTTAGAAGTGGCCATTAGACCGCAAGTCAGGAAGGAAGAATGGACAAGGAATCTGTCCAAACGGGCAGCTATATGGTTTGGGGCTAATCTTTTGTTGGACCAGGTGAATTTGCGTGAAGTAGGCTTTATATCCTCTAGGTCCCAGCCCAACATAATATCTTCAACCCATTCTCTAGCAGGGTCCCTGACAATGGAGCCTCCCTTTTTCTCGTCCAGAGCAAGGGTAACATTCAGATCCCCTGCAATTATAATATTTCCTGGATTTTGATCTGAAAGAAAAGATTGAAGCGAGTTCCAACAAGATTTTTTTTCCCCTGGCAAAACGGGAGCATATAAATTAAACATACTTACTTGTTGACCAGAATCTTTGTGACGGAGCTGAGTGAAAAGCCAGTGAGGACTACTTTTTTCTTGAATGAGATCATAAATGGAGCTGTTCCAGAAGGTGGCTATTCCACCAGAGGCTCCTTTTGCACTTACCGCTCTTCCTTGACCTTTTTGCCAAAATACTTTACTGGAATGGAGGAGAAGGGATTCCTCCAGCTTAGTCTCCTGGATGAGAAGGATTTCAGGCGAGTATATTCTCACTATGTCTTTGACGGCTTCTTCTTTCAGCCTGCTGCCTAATCCTCTACAGTTCCAGGAGACGTACTTCATTATTTACTGATTTGGGGGATTGCGGCTCCTTTTGGAACCTTGTTACTCTTGCGCCCAGATCTCGTATTCATCATTCCTTTGAGGGTTTTTTGAGAACCTTGGAGGACATCTAGATAAGTTTTTTCCTCCCGTTGTTTCTTCTTGGATTTCCGGCCCCTTGTCGATTTAATTGGAGTGACTTGCGAGTTATCTGTTTCAGAGTCTCTCTCCTCCGAATCCTCCTCATATTCGGAGGCAAGGCTGATATGCTCTTCATTTCCTTCTTTCCCCTGTTGACCATCATCAACTGGGAGGGCCGATGATTCGCCTTCATTATCTTTCACTTGCTTCGACTTGTTTCCAGTTTCCTCTTGTGTCTCCATGGTTTCCACCTGATCTCCTGAGGAGGATCCGTCTTTGAAATCAGCATTGGGCTTTGGATTAGATTGAGGTTTCCCCAACGATGCAGAGGTATTCTGCCCCGGGGGCTTTGGGACAGCCTTTCCCTTTTTAATTTCTTTCCATCCTTCCTCTTCAACCGTGGTCCCTGCTGAAGCTTTTGGGCAATCACGCTGGAAATGACCGTGCTCGTGACAGGTTCGGCATTTGAACGGCAACTGCTCATAGTCCAGCTTCTGATAATGCTGCCATTCTCCTACTGAAAGCTTGACCGCTTCGGGCAGACCGGCTTCCAGGTCGACTTCCACGCAGATTCTGGCGCATGTGTATTGGCCCTTATGGTCAGCTTTATCAATGAAACGACCCAGCCCATTTCCGATCTTCTGCAGGGATTGATAGCTCCAGCAGTGTATCGGGAGGTTAGGAAGGCGAACCCAGACCGGCGCCTCTTTAGGGACATCTACCGAGGGGTCGAAGTCAGGGCTCCATTTATTCAGGTACAGACCTTGATTTCCCATAAAATACGGCCCGTTTCTGAACACCAAATCCCGATCTTCTTTGGTTGTAAACTCAAAAATGAAGTAGCCTCGTCCCACAGCGTAGCAGATCACATTATTTTTTAGCTGAGGTCTCCAGTTCCTCTGAATCCATTCGTCCGTGATTTTTGTGGATGGCCAGCGGCCCATAAACTGCCCTACCAGGCCTCTATCCGCCAGAGCCAGGGCGATTTTGATCGGTTGTTCCTCTGGGAGATCAATCTCAGGGATCTCTTCCAGTTTCTTAATGAACTTCGGCGCCTCTGTTGATTTGCGTTTCTTCCCTTGCTGTTTTAACAGTCTACTAAACGCTTCAGTTGAAGAGATTGGAGGGGTGGGAGCGGCCTCCCCGCCCCCTGGACCGCTCATGGCTGCGTTCGATGGCGGCTGTTGCTTTGGTGCGGCTCCGCCTCAAGCCTTTAACAAACTCCTTCCATGACTCTCTCCATGATGTCATAAATGGTGGATGAACATCAACAGACAAGGAAAAAAAGGTTTCCTAGACAAATTGGGGAAGTTCAGAAGGCACAAGGGACTTCAGACCTGGTCAGGGGAAAAATCTCAGCATAATAACCTTTCTCTCTCCTCTCTCCTTCTTTAGGCCTTCCCTTTGAGGTCTTTTTATGCCTCTCCCAAAGTAGTTTTTTAGTTAGGAGTTGGTTGGGAACAGTTGGGCCACGGGCACTAACACGTGATCAGCAAGTAAAACCCGCGATCTCCGCCCGAAAATGAGGAATTTTATATTTGTTTAAGTGTTTTAATACATATACGCGGGTTGGATATACATAGACCCGCGTATACATGCGTTTAACTCAGGGCAATGTCGCATATAAGGGATAAAACGCTATTTTTTAAATTTTAGGACCAGGTCTGGAAGGAGGGGTTGCCCTAGGCCATGAGTACAACATCACAAACCATAAGAGTGAGATTTGGAGCTATAACAGTAGTGATCACATAATTTTAAGCCATGTGAAATCAAACATTAAAGAATGAGTTTGAAATGGAAATCTTAGAATATTTCCATTATTTCCTTTGCCAATATTGCAAACCATGGAAGGAATATCTCTTCTCTAATCTAAGTATGCATGTGATATTCTCCACTAATTTCACATGAAAATTGTAAACCAACCCTTTCCGCGATCCATTCTTGAGTCAAACTTGCTTCCACATGTACTACACCAATCTTTATGACACTTTGTACTATCAGTTAGTTTCTAGCCTTTGATACTTGATTGGTACACTTCCTAATATTTCCTTTTCTATTGGTATTATTTTTGGTATATTCAAACATTCGATGCAAATAATTAGAAAATAGAGAAAATAGCACTTCAATATATCTATGGTATAGTTCACTTTTGGAAACATTATAACTTATGGAGAACTTCTTTGTTGGTTGGTTTCACTAATTAAAATTTGGATAGTTTCCCCAATAATAAGAATTCTATGATAAATTATGTTTTTCATCCTTAGCATAGGACTTTTTACTTGGGATTGTAAGAGGTAAAAATTTATTTCTATTTATGTAGAAGAAGCAGGGTATCAAGTAGTGTTACAGATCCATTTGGACACATCACTCCCATCATTTAGATCAGTACCATTAGGGCTCATCAAACCCTAATTCAATTGCTACATGCCCTAGACAAGTCAACACTTTCAATGCCTCCTTCCCTCATAGTTTCATGGCTTGAAGACATCCTGAAATGACTCCTTGAAGGACCAGCGCTGGTAGGCCCATGTAAGGGTGCTCTGCAAAGCGCTTAGGCCCATGTAAGGGTGCTCTCCAGAGCACTTAGGCCCACTTTGACATTCGCTGGGTGAGATTGAGCAAAATTTGCATAGGATTCTGGGAATATTCCTTGGTTCTAGATAATTCTAGAAGGATCCCACCTCTTATCCCCTCCTATGAGCTCGATATTGGATATGCTAAGGATCCATTAACCTCCTATCGTCTCATCCCTTCCTCCATGGAAACTAACTCTAAGTTTGGAAGGCCATTCAATACCCTCATTTATGACCAAACCTTCTCTATTTGCCTATAAATTGAGCACTCATCTAAGTGATGAAGGGCTGGAAGGGGCTGGACTTTGATTATTGTAAGGAGATAATGTTAGTTTGAGAATTGAGACTATTGTAAGTGTCGTTATGTTGCCGAATTGTCATGCTTATGATGTGATGTGGATGGAACCAAAGCTGGAGGACTGACTTCGAATCAGGGTTAATGGTTGTAATCCTTCCTTCTATTCAATAAAGTATTTGCACCTTTTTCCATACTCTTATCTTGATATGTGATTATTATATGTGTGAATGTATCTGATTTCATTTACTTGTAATCGATAGATATTTTTCTTTGATCTATTCTTTGTCTTATGTTTATGTTTATAGGTACTTCCCAAGCGTGTTAAGTATGGGAAGGAGCGACAATATCGATACAAAGGAGACAAGATGAAAGAGAAAGTACAAGTAGGTCCTCTCATTCTCTTTGTCTTATCTATTGTTTATAGAGAAAGGTTAAAGTTCTTTAAACTATTGTTCTAGATATAGCTACTGCCTAGGGAATTAGTATTTATCTGTATATACCAAATTCTTCATAACAAGTAATAGTTAATCCAAGTCAATAAGCATTTTGGAGTTGATAGATCCTTTTAAAATTTAGATTCTAGTACAAATATATGACCAACTTATCTTGTGAAAATCATAATGTCATCACAAACAACAAATATATAGTTTAAAATCATCCTAACAAACTCATTGAGCTACCAATTCACTTCAACAGAAATCCCATTCATGATCATGTTCTTCAAGTTTTTTTTCATATAGAATAAAAACATTCAAACATTTTCATAAATTCTCTGTCAAAAGAAAATATTTCCAAACTTCAATATATTCTAGGACTTTACAAAGTTGTCATTAAGAATGGATAGGCTTCAGTTCCGCTTTCCTTTCCCTATTTTGTCACAATTGTAAATCCTTAAATCCTATCACAGTTATTCTTATGGGATGAATGATTTTAACATATTTCAACAGTTAAGAATTAGTTAAGTTCAACTTGATATAATGCATATTTAGGTGAAAGTGCATTTCTTTATTATGAGTTAATTGCATTGTAACCCAACAAACATGATATGTTCTATGTATAAAGTGTTCCATCAAACTCATATTATCCTTAATGATAGCAGTTATTGATTCATGTCTTAACATTAAATTTGTCAATGATCTATATTTGAAGAGCGTGTAGGGCCATTGCTAATAATTGATTGTGAGAAAATCTATAATACATGTTATAATCTGCATTAATAAAATTTCCTAAGGTGGCCGTGTTGGTTGGAGTTATGGACAATTCCCCTCTTAGATAGTTTGAACCACATAAATATACTATTGTTATGATCTTTCATCTAGTTGTGTGAGTGGTTATTGAAGGCGTTCATCCTCTATGGAATACCTTATTTTCACAGACAATTCTTAGCAAACCTCATGAATGTTTATTATTTCTAAACATTTTAGGAATGCTCACATCCTTTATACTAATAAATTGTGATTGGTCACTCTTACTATAAAGGGAAGTCGAACCAGTAACCCTTATTTCTAAGAAAAGGATGATCCAAATATCCTTCAACTAATTATGTGATCTATGAGAAAAATACTCAAGATCTGGTAGTATTTTTGGTGTTCTACAATTGTTTTAACCTATGATGCCAAATAAAGGTGTAACACATTTTCAAATTCATGATTGATGGATTTTTATTTCTAAACCTCCTAACTCATTTTATGCTCCAAGGTCTATTTGATCAAATGTTTTTCTTTGGTTTTTAACATTACCTCCTGACAAGAGAAATTCCTTAATACTCTTGGTAACTTGCAACATGATATTTATTGGGGATATCAATGTTTAAAATTGATAAACTGGCATGGTTGACAAGATAGGATTTATTAATATTATTATTCTATCTAGGTTCAACCAATTAGATCCCCATTGTTTAAAACATTTGTCTAGCTTTCTTGATATTCCTTTCCATATTATGGAGGTTCTTTTTTTAGCGATATTAGAATACTTAGATGGATATAAAAGGTAAAATATATTATACTTGGGAATCTCAAGATTCTTTAAATGACATGATGTTGTGTTCCTAACACATTCAAACCATATAACTAGATTTTTTGGCTATTTACATTCGCATTATAAGCACTCAGAAATCTATCTAGAACTATTTTAAAACATTTTTCAATAATGGAAGTAACAAACCTTGAGAAAAAAGTTATTTTTTGAATTTCAAATTGTTAAATCCTTTGACCCATATCATGTACTTTATTCCCTGGGTCCATCATATTATTCTTTGACATTATAATTTATTTCTCAATAGCTCATCCATCATAATATATAGAAGGAAGGAAAGTGAACTACCTTGGTAGATTCCTATTTTTATTTTGAAAAAGTTGGCGGGTATATTATTTGCTAATGAATATATTCATGTAGGCCTTATACATTCTTGAATCAATGAGAGAAATGAATCATGTAATACAAACCTACAAAGGATCTCCAACAAAAGGTAATGATGGAATACCCTATCAAAATAATTGAACATATCCATCATAACTACCATTCCCTTTTCATTATTGTCTCTATTGGAGTGGATTTCTTCTTGAATGAATGTTATATTACCCACAAGTTTCCTTCCCTAAATGAAATGTCCTTGATCCTTAGAGATAATATTGGGAAGAGTACTTTTCATCCTAATATCTATGACCTTGGTAAGGATCTTGTACACTGAAATCCATAAAGATATTAGATAAAATCTTGGAAATAAGGTTGTATTTGTTTCATTTCACATGATAAACAAAAATGAAGAGTTTTTTCTACCTCCATAATTCTTCTTTCTTTAGGAATAATTTATAAATTTCTTTAAATAAAGTTCGAAATTGACTAGCGTTTGGTCAATTTAGTGTTGTCTAAATTGCTATTATAAAGTGTCAACCCGGGGCTCGTAAGCTGATGAAGTGAGGTGTACTATATGTACTTAGATAACCTTTCCTTAGTTCTTTTGTCCTTTTTATCTTTTTAGTTTGTTTTTGATTGTATCTTTCCTAATGTGATGTGATGGAGATGTAATAAAGCAACTGAATGTGGGTGATTGTGATGATTTCTAAGTGATTTCTTGAAACTTAAAAAGTATTCTACAAGAAAGCTTGAACAACAACTGCAATAAAATCAAAGCTTAAAATCAAATAAAGGACTAATGGCATCGGCCCAGTATCTCTGCTGCTGATGAAAATGAAAATGAAATCTATATTAACTCAATTAAAAGCAAGAACAACTACTTTACACTACTTTACACTATTTTAACTCTTCATTTAAATCTAATCAATGTGAAATTTAAGTGAGACAAATCACACTATTTTAACTTTTCTTAATCATGTGAGAACAATTATGAACAGGTTAGTAATGTGAGTCTTAAAGCAAAATAAACCAAGCTGCACTAAGTGATATTTTGGCTCCAATAAAGTTAGTTGATTATAGAAAAAGAACCATCAATAAATGAACAACTTGATAACTACTGAGCAGAAAGTAAAGTGCAAGTTAAAGAAATGATACTAATGAAAATCAAAATGCAGAAAAATAAAGGTCAGCAGCTTAGACAAGATGATCACACATGCCACTAGTTATGAAAAGAAAAGAAAGGAAAACTGTCCTGGGCACGCCTAAGAAACCTGCATAACACACTGATCAGTCATGAATATAAAAGTGCAGAAATGTAAATCAGTAGAATTCAATGTTTATGTACAGCTAATATACATGTCGAAAAGAAATAAAAACACAGCAATTAAAAGACATCTGTACAACTATTATACATGAATCAAGAAAAAGAAATGCTGGAAATTAAAAGTTACTGTACAGGGCTTCAGCAAACAGGGGCCCTCTGCCTACTTCAGCCGATTCAATGAGCAAATATATGCTTAGATGTAAAACAATCTCCACATGTATTAAACATCAAAATGTTAAGTACAGTGGGAAGTTCAAACAAAATGATTACAGCAACGACTAACTATCCAGTGTTCAAAGACGCTTTATTTATAACAGAGGAAAGAAAACTAACTTAACAAAAACTAAGCTATTCAAACAGCTGTGTAAAAACACGTAATCTTGTTGCGTCCTCGGATTTAGGCAACGGTCGTTGTGGGCATTCAATCTGCTGTTGGATTCATGTTTCCCACTGTCTTCATGGCTGAGGAAGATGCCACCTGTTCTTCACGTGCTCCAAAACAGAACACGCAGAGCCGTGCCACCGCCAATGACTTCTGTTGACCGTATTTGCCTCTTCGTTGACCACGGGTTTTTATGACCGGTTTGGGTGAGCTGGAAGGACACACACCATGTCCTTGGTCCCACGAACTTGCCCATGTGGCTCTTCTTCCTGGAGGACACCTGGAACATATCATTAAGTAAAACAGCTGCGGAATCCGGGGTTGGCTGCCGAAACCGGGATTAGCTGCGGAAACCCTGTGTGAGCTACGGAAACGCAACACTTTGAACCAAAATTCTAAACCAAAAACAATCATTAGCATAATTATCAAACCATGTAAAAAGTCCTAAAATACAATGATTTGAGCAATTTGATGGAGGGAATGAGTGGCAAAAGAAGGAAATGAATAGGAAAAGGAGGCTGAGAGGATGTGTAAAGAAGTGCATGTTTGAGGATCAACATACCCCCACTGTGAAGGTGTTGCATGTCCTCATGCAACCAAAACTTTGTCATTTTTTTTCAATCCATGTGCTAAGATGCTTCTGCCAAAACATCTAGCCTTCTTCTCTTTCTCCTTGCTGCCAAAATTGTCCTTGGTTTTCTGACTAAACACCTGAATTTCAAATTGATCAATGCCCTGCTCATCTTCTCTCATTTTCTCTTCAATTTTCTGTTCTTCTTCTGCCAGAGTCCTAAGTGAAGCATGGTATTGTCATGGACAATTTTGTCCACCTTGCCTTGTTCGTTCAATGCTTCGTTTTCTTGTTTAATATGTCGGTTCAGGACTTCTAGCTCAAACACTTCTTGTTTTAAGGATTGGACCTGTTCATCAAGAGGCAATATAGTGCTTGGACCTGCAACTGATTGCTCCAAGCTCTCCAAATAATTGTATACCTCTTGCTGGTCAGGGTCAATTTTAGGTGTTCTTCTTGGGCTATGTTGAAAATCAAATTTTGTTTGAGGTTCTGGCTGAAAGGGACTCTCTTCACGTGGAGGAGTGGAATCAACACGTGGAGGACTCGACTCAAGGTCAAGCTGAGTTGGAGCCTTTTCAGGTGTACCTTCTCCAAAATCAATGAAATGTGATTGTTTTCCTTTAGTCACACTCATTTTTTCTTTAAGTCTACTGCTTCTTCTCACTTGTGCACTAGTGCTCTTTTGCTGGGCACTCTATTTTTCTTTCTGTTTCTTCTTTGAGAGGGCAACAGATTGCAGTTGTGCTAGTCTATCAGCCAAGGTTTGAGAGTCTTCTTCTACTGAAGGTTCAGGTGATGGATATGTTTCTTGAACAATTGTTTTCCCTTTATCCTTTTTCTGTTTCTTGTTTTTATCTCCCTCTTCCTCTTCTTCTTGAGCAATTTCTTGAGTTTCTACTATAGGAGGATCTTGGGCTGCAACATCTCTTTTTCTTCTCCTACTTCTTTTTGGAATTCTAGGGGAACTGCTAGAGGCTTCAGTCACCTCTTGGAAATGGTTTCTGATTAGAAACTTTTCCCATGTATCCTTGTTATTCTTCAATTTCTCTTCTATGAGAATTCTAATGAACCCGTGATGATACAAGTGGGGTTCAATATGGCCTACATTCTTTTGGACAGTGGAACTCATTTTCTTTAGGCTTGCTAACAGAAAGTGGGGTAAATTGAGGGCATGGCCTTCCATGAAATTCATCATAATCCTTGCATGGTACATATACCTAGTGCCAAAGCGGCCCTCACATGTGATAAACTTTTGAACAAGTAATAACAATGCAGTCCATTCTTCCTTAATTACATGCACGGGAATCCCTTTAGTGAATATTGAAGTGTCCATACCTGGGTTCTTAAGCATGTCTTTCCATCCCTGATCTTCTAGCCCTCTATTCTTAAACCATTTGTCTCCCTGTTGTGGTAAACTGGTTGCCACTGCTATTGTATCCTCTGTTATTGTGAATTTCAGGTCCCCTACTTCCACGGTGTGTCCATTGAAGGATCGAGCGAATTCTTTCGTTACCTCCTTATTATACCGTCTGAATTTTTGAATAAACTTCAACCACTTTGCTTTCTTTAATGCTTCCTTCGCCTGTGGCTACCCTTCTAAATACTTCGGACCCTCAGGTTCAGCTCTAAGCAGCTTCCCCATATTCGGCTCTCAACTTCGGCTGAAGCTTTGACTGTGTGTGGATGCTCACGGGAAAAAACAGGTGGATTATGGCTGTAATTGGAGTAGTCATAATGTAATGCAAGGCGTATTTCAGAACTGTAATCGGGGTTTGAAACAGAGCTGTGGAGTTTGCAGCGGAAATGAGAGTGGAAATGGTGTGAGTACGAGGGAGTAGAAGACAAACACGAGAAATGAGTTCAATGCATGCGGAAATGGAGTGATAAGTGGACGGAATAACGGCCGAATCCTTTAGAGTCGGGTGGCTTACGCACACGTCTCAACATTGGCTGCGGAAATGATGGTGGAGGAGAGACGTAGTACAGTAGGTCACTTCTTCCTCGTACGGCCAATAAATGAAAACGCAGTCCCATTTCGAGTTTGAATTAAGAGTGATTATGGAACCGTTAGAAAGGGATGAGGTGGACGGATTATCATCGTGGAAGAGGAGTGGGGTGATTTTGCCGAATCATTTCATTTAGTGGCTCTTTCCACGATTTAATAACTATGCATAAAATGACATTAAATTGTTGTTTGGAAAATATTTTGATCATACCTTTGGAAGTTTGCCATTTGTTGATTAAGGTTTCTGACCCATTATTGCTTTCTGATCTTGCAGGTGCCTCATATCTTTGCTACCTTTGGCGATGATGATGCTGACCTTTGATTGTGATTTTCTTTTGAAAACAGAGTGTTGCTATAGAGACAGAGTGATGCTGGCTGCGGAATCATTTCGAGCTGCGGAAACTGGTGCGAGCTGCGGAAACGGTTCCCAGCTGCAGAAACTGAGACAACACCCCTTTAACTGCACAAATTTAGTTAGAAAAACAACTAACTGAATGAAATAGTCCTGAGAGGGACTTTTATTGATGGAGTGGAATGTAATGGAAATGGAATGGAGTGAAGTGGAATGGAGATGAAGATGAGATGGAGGTGAAGATGGAAATGACAAGTGGAGTGAAGATGGAGAGAAAGAGATTTTTTTTGGAAAATATGGAGTGTTAGGTGTCCCTTATTTTCACTCCATATTTTCTGTATAAGACCGCCAATCTGGGATTGGTTTTCATGCTTATACACATTTTTTTTTCTTTTTTAATTCAGAAAGAAACAAAGACTAGGCTGATGGAGGAGAAGAATTCTTCTCCACCAGCCTCATTGCAGAATTCTCTTGAAATTTTTTGACAAAGTCCTCTATTGAGAGTGGCTTATGATAAATTTTCAATCGGTGGCCATTCACAATGAGAAGAGTTTGAAACTCATCAATAGTCTTCATTCGAACTGCTCCATTGCTAAAGACTTCATCAATCTCATATGGCCCAAGACAATGAGTTTGAAATTTTCGTTTGAAGTCTTTAAACTTTGAATCAAACCGTAACGCCCAATATCCCTTTTGAAACTTCTTCTCTTTGATATATCTGTCATGCCACTTAGTTCTTTGGTGCTGAACTAGATCGGTCCTTAAAATTGCATCTTGTCTTATTTCATCTAGCTCATTCAGCTGCTCCATTCTGTGCTTTTGGGCTTCTGATAGACTCATCCCCAACTGAACTGCCATCTTGAAGGTCTTGACTTGGAACTCAATGGGGAGCAAGACTTCTTTCCCATAAACAAGTTCATAGGGAGAATGTCCTGTTTTGTTCCTCCATGTAGTTCTATAGGCCCATAAGGCTTCAAGAAGCCTTTCTGTCCAATCTCTTCTGTGGAGATGAACAATCTTGGTGATGATGCTCTCAAGAACTTTGTTTGTAGATTCCACTTTACCATTTGCTTGTGGATGGTATGGAGTAGATTTTTTGTGCTTGATTTTGTATTCTTCCATCAGCTTCTCCATCAAGTTAGATGTAAATTGACTTCCCTGATCTATCACAATTTCTCTTGGGACACCAAAATGAGTAAAAATATCCTCAAAAAGAAATTGAACAACTGAATTTTCAGTGGCAGAAGGAAATGCCTTGGCTTCTACCCATTTAGTAACATAATCAGTGCAAACCAATATATACTTTGTTTGTTTAGATGGTGGATTAATAGGTCCAATGAAATCTAAAGCCCATTTTTCAAAGGGTTCAATGAGTACCTGTGGCTGTAATGGCATTTCATTTGAAAGAGTTGGTCTCCCAACTCTTTGGCAGCTGTCACACCTTCTAACATATTGTTTTGCATCTTTGAAGAGATAAGGCCGATAATATCCTAAAGAAAGGATTTTATAGGCAGTCCTCTTGTCAGCAAAGTGTCCACCGCAAGGTTCATGATGACATGCCTTAAGGATGTCAGGCATTTCAGCTTCCCAAACACATCTTCTGATTACACAATCTAGCCCTGTTTTGAACAATTCATTAGAAATCCATGAATACTTTGAACTCTCCTGAATGATTTTCCTTTTCTCATTAGGAAATAAGTGTGGAGATAGCTTCCCTGTAACCAAATAGTTAGCAATATCTGCATACCAAGCAGTTTTAGTAGTTACTGCAAATAGATATTCATCTGGAAACTTATCCTCTACAGGAGAATCTTCGTTAGTATTTTGGATTCTAGACAAGAAATCAGCTACTGTATTTTGTTTGCCTGGTCTATCTAACACAATAATATTGAATTCTTGTAAAAGTAAAAGCCATCTTGTAACTCTTCCATTAGTAACAGGTTTGTTCATGAGATATTTAATTGCAGAATGATCAGTATGGACAAAAGTTTCATATCCTGTTATGTAATGTCTAAACTTGTTAATTGCATGCACAACAACTAAGAACTCTTTTTCAGTCACAGTATAATTTAACTCAGTGGGTGTCAAATTTTTACTGGTGTAGTAAATGGCATAAGGAACTAAATCCTTTTGACCCAACACAGCTCCTAGAGCTGTATCTGAAGCATCTATAGAAATATGGAAAGGAAGTTTCCAATTTGGCCCTCTCAAAATGGGTGCTTTAGATATTCTTGTTTTTAGAGTTTCAAATGCAGATTGACAGTCAGGATCCCACTTGAATTCACAGTCTTTTGAAAGTAATTTGAAGAGCGGAGATGCTATCTTGGTGAAGTTTTCAATAAATCTTCTATAATATCCAGTAAATCCAAGAAAACTTCTAACATCTTTTTGACAATTTGGAATTGGTAACTTGGAGATGACTTCAACTTTTGATCTATAAACTTTAATTCCATCTCCTGAAATATGATGTCCTAAAACAATCCCTTCAGTAAACATCATAAAGCATTTTTCATGACTTAATGAAAGATTTGTTTCCTTACATCTTATAAGGACTTTTTCCAAATTTTCTAATGCCTCTTCAAATGAATTACCATAAACTGTAAAATCATCCATATAGACCTCTACACAATCATGAATTAGATCAGAAAAGATTCCTAGTACTGCCCTTTCGAATGTTGCGGGTGCATTACATAATCCAAAAGGAAGTAATCGGTAAGCAAAAGTTCCCCAAGGACAGGTAAATTTGGTCTTGTCCTGATCTTCAGGTGCTACCTGAATCTGATTGTAACCAGTAAAACCATCCGAAAATGAGAAGTACTTTTTGCCTGCTAAAGTATCTAATACTTGATCAATAAAGGGTAAAGGAAAGTGATCCTTCAAATTTGCTTTGTTCAATTCCCTGTAATCAATGCAAAACCTCCATTTACCATTCTTTTTAGGTACTATAACCAAAGGGGAAACCCACCGGCTATCTGAAATGGGGTAAATGAAGTTTACATTAAGTAACTTTTGGAGCTCTTCTTTCACTATCTCCCTAAGGTTTGGATTCATCCTTCTTTGAGGTTGTCTGATTGGTTTACTGTTTTCCTCAATGTAGATGTGATGAATTCAAGTCTTAGGGTCAATACCTTTCATATCAGTATACTCCCATGCAAATGCAGCAGAATGTTTTTGCAAGATTTTGGTTAGCTCCCCCTGTTGTGATTTTTCCAAGTTTCTGTTGATATTCATTGTTTTTCCTGGAAAAATCTCAATGGCAGAACTACCAAACTCTTCCATAGAGAAAAGAGACATTTGTCTAGATGATAGACACTCAATATAAGAATCCAAATGAAATTGTGTGTGGTCATATTCTGAAGATGGTTCAAAGTTTTCTAATGTGTTCAGAATTTGACTATCTTCACTAATCTCAGAAATGGTAAAGACAGGTTGTATAGAATCTTCATCATCAACCCACTCATTATCCCCTATTTCTGTAATTGCTTTTGCCGGAGGATACAAATTTAACTTCTTTGTCGAATTACCATCAGAAATATACATATCCCCAGACCTACAACTTATGAAAGCATCAGCTGTGGCTAGCCAAGGTCTTCCTAAAATAAGAGGATGTCCTCCTAGATTACTCTTGGGAGTTAAAATCATGAAATCCACTGGATATTCCCAAAAATCTAAGGAGCTTGGAATGTCTTCTAATACACCATCTGGTTTAATAATTGATCGATCTGCAAGTTGCAATAAAGTAGGTGTAAAAAGAAGATTAGGAAGTTTTAGCTGTTCCATAGTCTGTCTACTCATGATGTTGATAGCAGCCCCTAAATAAATCAAAGTATTTGGTATTTCTACCCCATTGACATGTGTTTTGACAATTGGACTACCGGGATCTACATATTTCTGCATAGTAATTTTTCCCATCATGATATCTGCAATTTTTCCTACCAGGTGGATCCTTTTGGTATCTCTTGGTTTCCTTCCTGGTCTTTTAAGGCTCAACTCCTTTATTGTTTTTGCTAGAATAGGAATTTCCTTAATGCCTTGTAACAAGGGAATCTTGATACAGACGTTCTTCAATTCATCTAGAAAATTATAGTCAGGCAACCAAATTTGTTTTTCCACTCCTTTGTCAATTTGTAATCTTTCAGGAAAAGGAGGTGTGGATAAAGATGCAGGTTGCTCAAGTATGGGAGTTGTGGGGGTTAATTCTTTTTCTTTTTCTTTTTGAGTGTTTGGGTTTTGAAGAGATGCTTCAGAACCCTTATTGGCTTCAAGAGATTCTTCGTAAAAAATGCTTTGCTTTTGAGAATTTATAGAAGGCTTATCTAAGACTCTACCTGATCTGAGTTGTACTTCATTGAGAGGAACAATCATATAGGTAGGAAATGGTTGACCTTCCAACATGTAAGCATTTTGAGGATTTTTATTATTGGGGTTTGGCAATGGCTGAGAAGGAAGTTGATTTGACTTCTGTTGGAATGGAAGCAAGAGTTGAGAATTTGGATTCTGTTGAGAAGGTTGTTGTTGTTGTGGAAATGGCAATGATAATTGTAGATTTTGATTTGGAAGTTGTGGAGCTTGTTGGTTTTGAAAAGATGGAGGATACTAGTAGAATTGAGCAAATCTCCCATAAGGATTTTGAATACCTTGTACCCATGCTTGAAAAGGATTTTGAGGTTGGGAACAAGGTTGTTGCCAAGGATTCGAATTTGGTGGGGGTAGAAAATTGATAGAGTTGTTAAACCCTTGATTTTGTTGCCCCTGCCAAGGTCTCCTTGCGACAAAACAGAGAGATTCGAGTGTATTTGGATCATCTTGAAAGACAGCTTTGAGCCCAGGGATTGAAGGACAATCCTTGGTCTCGTGATTCTCTGAACAAATTACACATGTCTCTACAACTTTTGCATCCAAGGGACATTCCCTTAGAGCATGTTTCTTTCTACACTTTGGGCAAAAGATGGCCAAAGCCTCAGCTTCTGCTTTCTGCTTATTGTGAATCTTAAGGGTGTCTAGTTGTTCACTAAGACTTCCTAAGATATCAGTTTTGAATTCATCAAGCATATTGCCAATCTCAGCCCTACTTACTGATCCAGTTGCAGATTTGTTTGCTCTGATGAGAGAAGGATCTCTAGGCCCTTTTTGAGTTTTAGATTTCCCCCTTGAGAGATGGACACATAGTTCTGCTATATCATTGAGTGAAAGTTGAGATATATCTCCCTTCCCCATCATGTTCAAAATATCTATCCATTCATCTCTAATGGCTTTCAATAGAAGGGCTTTTAAGGTCTCCTCATCTAAGTTGTTCATTTTTTCTCTTTTCAAGTTGTATTGAAATCTTTCAAGAAGATCCTCAAAATTTTCATCTTCTTTTTGCATCATTTTGAATACCTCATCCTTGTGATTGGTGGGCATACAATAGTCCAGGTACCTATCCAAAAATGTTTGTTTCATATCATTCCAAGACCTAATGGATTGAGTGAGTAATCCCATGAACCACTTCAAGGCCGCTACTTTCAATGTTGAAGGGAACAGTTTGAGTTTTTGAGAGTCTTCCAGATAATCATAAGTTTGACAAATGACTTCAAACTCAAATAGAAATGTTTCAGGGTCCTCATTCCTCATCCCATGGAAGTTTGGGAGGACAGATGGTGAGATGTTTTTCATGGTGGCTCGGGAGTCCTCATCGACTATAGGAAATCCGAATGAGTTGTCTCCATCCCTATTTCCCCCAATGTTACCTCGACCTCCTCCATTGTTTCCTCCTCCTCCTCCTCCTCTACCTCTACCTCTACCAAATCCAGGTGCTCCTTCCTCTGTCATGGTAGTTTCCCTGGAGACTTCAGAGTTTTCTGGTTCTTCTACTAAGGGTGAGCGAGAAGGAATTTCTCCCTCTTGTTCAGATGATTCTACTTCTTCAATTACGATTTGTCCTCCTATGGAAGGAAGAAAAGGGTCCCTTTCTGATTCAGATTCGATGGATGGTGTGGGAGAGTCAACTATTGCCTCTTGAATTCCAGGAATCCTAGGGCTTGGAGTGTAAGCTGGAGAAGATGGAGGTGTCTCTTGTCTATTCCTTGAAGTAGATGGACTTGTAAAAATCGAACTCTTGGCTCTAGCTAAAAACCTTCCCTTAAAATCTCTTGCTCTATGCATGTCATTTTTTATTTTTCTTCAAGTCGGGGTAATAATTCTCTTTCTGATCTTCCAGGTCACTCTAGGTGCAAGAAGAGAGCATACTCAAGAAACTATTAAACCTATAACTTTCTCTTTTTTGATCCTCCAGATCACTCTAGGTGCAAGAGGAGAGCATACTTTGAGAGGTTATTAATTTTCCTTCCTTGAAATTTTCTTGTTTTTTTTTTTTTTAAGAATTGGCTACCTAATTTCACTTCCCCAGAAGCGGCGCCAAAATGTTTGGTCAATTTAGTGTTGTCTAAATTGATGTTATAAAATGTCAACCCGGGGCTCGTAAGCTGATGAAGTGAGGTGTACTATATGTACTTAGATAACCTTTCCTTAGTTCTTTTGTCTTTTTTACCTTTTTAGTTTGTTTTTGATTGTATCTTTCCTAATGTGATGTGATGGAGATGTAATAAAGCGAGTGAATGTGGGTGATTGTGATGATTTCTAAGTGATTTCTTGAAACTTAAAAAGTATTCTACAAGAAAGCTTGAACAACAACTGCAATAAAATCAAAGCTTAAAATCAAATAAAGGACTAATGGCATCGGCCCAATATCTCTGCTGCTGATGAAAATGAAAATGAAATCTATATTAACTCAATTAAAAGCAAGAACAACTACTTTACACTACTTTACACTATTTTAACTCTTCATTTAAATCTAATCAATGTGAAATTTAAGTGAGAAAAATCACACTATTTTAACCTTTCTTAATCATGTGAGAACAATTATGAACAGGTTAGTAATGTGAGTCTTAAAGCAAAATAAACCAAGCTGCACTAAGTGATATTTTGGCTCCAATAAAGTTAGTTGATTATAGAAAAAGAACCATCAATAAATGAACAACTTGATAACTACTGAGCAGAAAGTAAAGTGCAAGTTAAAGAAATGATACTAATGAAAATCAAACTGCAGAAAAAAGAAGGTCAGCAGCCTAGACAAGATGATCACACATGCCACTAGTTATGAAAAGAAGAGAAAGGAAAACTGTCCCGGGCACTCCTAAGAAACCTGCATAACGCACTGATCAGTCATGAACATAAAGGTGCAGAAATGTAAATCAGCAGAATTCAAAGTTTATGTACAACTAATATACATGTCGAAAAGAAATAAAAACACAGCAATTAAAAGACATCTGTACAGCTATTATAGATGAATCAAGAAAAAGAAATGCTGGAAATTAAAAGTTACTGTACAGGGCTTCAGCAAACAGGGGCCCTCTGCCTACTTCAGCCGATTCAATGAGAAAATATACGCTTAGATGTAAAACAGTCTTCTCATGTATTAAACATCAAAATGTTAAGTACAGTGGGGAGTTCAAACAAAATGATTACAGCAATGACTAACTATCCAGTGTTCAAAGACGATTTATTTATAACAGAGGAAAGAAAACTAACTTAACGAAAGCTAAGCTATTCAAATAGCTGTGTAGAAACACGTAATCTTGCTGCGTCCTCGGATTTAGGCAACGGTCGTTGTGGGAATTCAATCTGCTATTGGATTCATGTTTCCCACTGTCTTCGTGGCTGAGAAAGATGCCACATGTTCTTCACGTGCTCCAAAACAGAACACGCAGAGCCGTGCCACCGTCAATGACTTCTGTTGACCGTATTTGCCTCCTCGTTGACCACGGGTTTTTATGACCAGTTTGGGTGAGCTGGAAGGACACACGCCATGTCCTTGGTTCCACGAACTTGCCCATGTGGCTCTTCTTCCCGGAGGACACCTGGAACATATCATTTAATAAAACAGCTGCGGAATCCGGGGTTCGCTGCGGAAATCGGGATCAGCTGCGAAAACCCTGTGTGAGCTGCGGAAACACAACACTTTGAACCAAAATTCTAAACCAACAACAATCATTAGCATAATTAGCAAACCATGTAAAAAGTCCTAAAATACAATGATTTGAGCAATTTGATGGAGGGAATGAGTGGCAAAAGAAGGAAATGAATAGGAAAAGGAAGCTGAGAGGATGTGTAAAGAAGTGCAGGTTTGAGGCTCAACAACTAGCATTCCATGAAAAATGCATAGAAAATCCTTATAGACCCGACACTTAGGTTGGTTCAATTCCACACACTACCAAAAAATTCCTCCTACTCAATACCCATGTTGAATATAACATTATATTTCTATGAGAATAAGACAAGAAATTGTTATAAAATCCATTACACTTGTAAGGGATTTTCTTCATTTTAATTTATATAGAGATCTAAAAATGAGCTTTGGATACCTCCTTTAATGCAAAAAAATAATTCAAGTGTGTTATATCCTCTAGGTTGATTTATCTAAATATGTTATATTTTATCCTAGATTTGATTTTCCTATGAAAAAGGAAATATTTTTGTTAGTTTCTTGTACCCTTAATACAAGATTTGAATCTCCACTCATCTTTATCCTTTTTAAATGATGTATGCATTTTATTTTATGCATCTCTCTCATCTGATAAATTTTTTTTAATGATCTTTGATGTTTCCATGTTGCTTTGCAGGGATACTAGCCAGATTTGCTATTGATTTTTTTCTTTTTTCTCTTTAGTGGGATATATGAAAATTTGACCCATTTCTTTATTTCCTACATGAGTACTTTGAACATAAATTCCCAAAAAAGGTTAAAGGAGAGCCCATGATCAATTGGCCCCAATTTATTTATATTAAATTCATAACTTCAACATTATGAATCCAGTGAGACTTTGAAATCCCAATATGGAATTTAGTGTTCCATCTTCTCCCTCATAGTGTCCCTAACCATATTTCCTCCTCCCTTCTCTATATTATAGAGGATTATGTTAAAATATCAAGTGGTTTCACCTACATTACCAAATCAATTCATAATAAGGATTTTTAAATTATGGAAAATGCATTCAATATATTGTAGTTATTGTTGGCGTGAGGATGTGCGGTTGGGAGCGAGACCCGGGGGGGGTTGGTGTGGTGGTAAAATTTTGGGGAATTTCATATAGTGGGGATGTAAAAGGAGGTACTTACTAAAAATATTGGGTATCCATTAAAAATAGGAGTTATTTATATTAGATAAATGTACTGGGAGGGGGCCCAACAAAAGTATTTTGGAGTGTTTTATCAATATCTAGTGAGGATAAATTCAAAATTTAATATTCTACAAATTAAAGCACTATGAAACATGTTGAGTGAGTGGATACCCATGGTAGAAATCCCTTACAACTATCTTGTATTTATGAAGATCACTTTTCTTTAGTGTTTGCAAAACCTTTCATAATTTTATCAATTTTAAATATCAAACAAGAATCAAAATATTGAATACATTGAAAAAACATATGAAATGATAAATATTGAATGCTTGAAATAATATAGTGTTGAGGACAACGTGATGATTCTAAGAAAACTTGTGAAGGATCCCAAATTGTGTAAATTCCTTACGATTCTCTCTTGTATTAATTTAAATACCATCACTAGTTGTCCATTTCCTTTTCGCATTATAAAATTATTTATTTTTCTCCCAACTTTGTTTCTTCGATAAGGAATAATATAAGTTTACTGAATCTTACTATATCTCTAAGGACTTATGTTTAATTTTTAATTAATATTTATGTATGAGTCCTAGAGACAACAATCATTGCTTATTACATGGTGTTTTCAGGTAACATCCTAAAATTTATATATATTATTTAAATCCTTGTCCTTTTATACCTTGATATCTTCCTTGGTTCCCATTTCTTTTTCTCTATTTTCTTCCTCTATTTTTCCTTTTAATAACTTTGTTCTTACTTTTTAGTTGGTTTTCCTTGTTAGTAGTTTTCCTCTTATTTTTTCTCCAGAGATTTCTTCCATGTTAAGACCCAAGTCACTTGAGTGGATATTTTCTCCAATATTTCTTGATCTATTTCATATTTCGCACGTTGCATCTTCCTCTAGATCTTGCATAAGTTGCTCCAAATCGCATAAAAAATAAAAACGTTGAAATGTTTAAAGTGCTAGGACTACTTCATTATATTCATGTTGTTCTTTTATTGATTCCTTAGGATGCTCTTAAGATTTGCTTGATAGTATCTAAAAATTTATTTGAGGTAACAACTTAAGTTAATCCTTGTTGCTTCATCAAATTTTGGCAATACACTTCCTAGGAGGAAAGGAAAAGCTAATTTAACAAGAATAGTTTCATAATTATTTTTTGATATTGATGATGTTAAACTCTTAGTTTCCTCTTTCTTAGGGTGCATTTTCTTGTTTTCTATTTGTTGTAACACTCCTTGATACTATGGTACTAATGCATGTGTCTAATTCTTCTTGGAATCTTCGGAAAAATGTCATATTTATCAAATATTTAGCACTTGAATAGAAACTATTCATATTCCCGGTAATATAAATCAATCCAATTGTATTATGGGAGACCCTTCTCTAGATTGAATTGAATATAAATGTCGGCACAAACATACATGCTAGCTTTATGTTTAAATTTGTCAATGTATTGACCTAAAAGTTTCCTAATTCTTCTAAAAGCATCATCACACTATTAGTGAGGATGAAAATGAGAAAGATGCACCCATATCTTTACAACATATGTGATAAACAATTTTGGATTAAAATCAAGAATCCATCTGTTCATATACACACCTCTTCAACAAAAAGAAATATGTCCCACTTCTAAAAATCATGCATTGTCATGTTTATGCTTCAAGATGAAAAAATAGATTCATGTTCCTTAAGAAAAATAGTTTATGTTATCTTTTGATGATAAATTTCCAATTTATTTCCACAAAATTCACCCTTGAATGTGAGGAAGGTGAAACCACTATAAATTTCCCAATCAAAGCGTACCCCCCAAGAATAAGGTTTTGTTTCTAAAAAAATAATTTATTGAGTTTCTTAACTAACATTTATGAGATTGAATTTGTAGAAGATATCCCCAATGAGGAAACCAACAAATGAATGGTAATAAAGTTACCATCAATGACAAGAGGAAGGGAGTCTCCACTGACATTGTAAATAAGTTGTAATATAAAATAGATGTAAGTATCATTAGGGGACTTTTGAGGTCTAAAATGGGCCTCCTAGGAAAAATGTACAACCAAAATAAAATTTATAAGAACCAATAGGATTCAAGATCATGATGTTAACCATGGGGAATGATTCACCATTTTTGGAGTAAAAAAGTAAGAATATTAAAGAATAATAAAATAATAAAATTACTTTTTTCGATTCATATTTTCAACTTATCTCCCTAAGGTTTTACTCAAATTTTGAGTGGTAGTACTCATTGGATGCAAAATTTAATTCGTCATCCAAAGAGCACCGATGTTGAATACTTTCGATGAACCTTGCTACACGAAAAATGAGAAATACATGAAAAAACGTGATTGCAATCATGTTTTTCATGCATTTCCCAGTTTTCGAGTAGCAGGGTCCATCAGAAGTATGCAACATGGGTACTCCTCGGATGAGGAATTAAAGTATGCAGCGAACGAGTGTTTCCACCCGAAATTTGAGTAAAACCATAGCGGAATAAGATGAAAATACGAGTTGATTTTTTTTTTTTTCCCTCTAAAATTTGATGATGTCATCTAATCTTATTTTATTGCTTCCACTATTATTTTATAATTTTCTTAGGAGGCCCATTTTAGACCTCAAAAATCCCCTAATGATTGCAACAGTAAAGATTAGGATTCATAAAATTACATAGAAATAAGATTTGATTAATTTAAAATAGTTTTATCATAGTTTTATTATTTTCATATATATTAAAATCACCTAAATATTAATTATAAGAAAAATAAATCCAATTGAAAAACAAAATTCCCAATATTTTTTTAAATTTAATACTAAATGTGAATTATACTACTTTTCTTTCAAAAAAGTCTATTTTATTTTCATTTCACTTTTGATAAAATATAATAGTTAGTTTATATTTATTTACTTATCATTTGTTGTGAAAATATTAGAATTCGAACACATAAGAAAGTATTTACTCATTAATTTAACATTGAATTTTCATTAAAATGGGAAGAACATTAAATTCTAAATGGTAAGAATGTGTATCAATATAGAATATCATCCATTTTTTGGATATGGTCTCTTGTACTTATTAGTCCCTATTGTCCCTGCATGAGACTATAGTTATCAAAACTTTTAGTTAGTATTAGTTCAGGTGAGCTTTAAGTTAAGGTTTGTAGTGATTTCCATTTACCAACCATCATGCAACCTATCAAATTATGATATTTATTTATGAGGACCAATGAGATAATTTATAATCTTATTTGGCCTCTTCTTGAGGGGAAGAGGCTATACCCGTGATATTGTTCCTATTCTTCATACGATATTCCATCTATTTCGTTAACATTTTCTATCGGGAAACTAATGCTAACATTAATTCATAAATATTAAATGTTATTTTATAATCTTGGAAACATGACTATAGAACTAGGACATAGACAAATGGCATCGAACATGGAAAAATGATGGTGTAGAACAAATGCAAATGGAATTGTGCATGTGAGATGGTGTCTGCTGCAATGCCATTTATGGTGTCTGACGTTGAGTGAAATGGTTTGAGAAATGACCTTGGTATGCCAAATATTGAGGGTTTCTCTGTCCTCTATTTTCAACCCAGAATCAACCTCTTAACCTCTCTCAGGCTTTCACTCTTTGACGTCATGGCTGATGACCCACCATGAGGGGAATGGATGAAGGAACCATATTCTACCATTCTATTTGTGCATCAATTTTGAGTGGCCTGCGCTATGTGATGAAGTGAGCGGCCTATGATGTGTGATGAAGTGGAAAAATAGAAGCGACGAGGATTTTTTGTTTGGTGTGAACACAGATAAGTGAAGAAACAATCTAGCCTACTAATGATGGTAGTTAGCTAAGGATCTAAGTATGAATAATGGGATTTAGCGAATGATCTAAGTATGATTCCTTCTTTGCAGTTTTTCGCTCTAGCCAAAGAGGGAAGGCTGGGTTTGCTGATATCAAAGGGAGGTTTTTCTCAATTGGTGTATGTTGATGGAGTAAGGACCTTCGCTATGTCTACATTCACCAATTTCCCTCTGTGTTTGGAGTGATAGAAATCAATCTCGTTTGTCATGATACAAAGAAATATCATTCAGAGGCGCCCTCGTTAGTTGTATTGTTTCGGCATGTCAGTTTGGTTAGCGACAACAAGAGTTTCGGTCCGTTATCTTGTTCAAAGACAATAGGAGTTGGCCACTAGACTTAGTGAAGGTAATTGCTACCATGAAAGACATGAAACTTGACCTATTGTCTCTATTGCAATCCAAGAAAGCTCCAGGTGAAGATGCAGCTGCAAATCAAAAGAACAGGGGGCTTCACATGCGGCCAATGACAAAATTTCCAAGGCTAAGTTTGACGATTAGGGAGGCATGCATATTTCGTTGGATTGGTTCTTTGGTAGGTATTTCTTCATGATGATGTAATAATTTCAAGTTCATTTGCATCATTAGCTGAGGGATCATTCACTGATTTACTCTAGCATTACTGGGACTATAATTTGTATTCTCTATTGTCTTGTAATGCTTCTTTATTGTCATGTAGTCGTGTTGAACCATCTGGAGCAACAGAAGCAATTGGATTTGGATTTATAGCAACTGGATTTGGCTTTATAACTATTTGGCTTCCCTGCTGGGTGGGAGTAATAGTTGGCTTGCGAGCTGGCTGATTGTGGGTCTGCTACCTTCTTTATGGTGGCCGGGTTGGCATAGTGGAAACATGCACATGCAATTAATACATCTAGGCAACGATGGAGGCATGCAGATACAACAAGAAGACACAATGTGGTTGAAAACATAGTCGTGGACATGGACAATGATTGCATGCAAACTCCACTTGGCAGTTTCCTTTATATTTTATTTTATTTAAAATTATTTATTATTTATTATATTTATTTATTTTAATTAAAAAATGATTTTTATTCACATATATTAAAAGAATAACACCAAAAAATTTACTCTTGCATACAAGTGGATTATCTATGAAGGCATTAATAGCAGAAGAAATGTTGTAAGAGCTTCTGTTACTATGGATTTTCTGGAAACTGTTAGTATACAATTTTTATTTGTGGGTTCCATAAAGAAAACAACAACCTCTTCATACTTTATTTACTATTGTGCATCTTTGAGACATTTGGAAAGGTAGAGTATACAGTTTACATACTTTATGCCACCACCGATAAAAAATTAGTTATGATGGTTACTACATGATTACAGGTGAACATAAGGCTGAGATTGTTGAGTTGCATATACAACATAGATTTGAAGGTGATAATTAATGGGTGAGAAATTTTGAATATGTTAGCTTTATAGAAAAATAGAAAAATTCAATAGGAGGATTCTCATTTGAAATTTCTTTTCTAGAGCATCAAGGGCATTGTTATTTCTATCAATAACAGCACAAACAATATAACAAATCAGAAAGGCTAAATTAGAACAAGGTGGGGGACTTTTTACCATGCACATTAGTTTATGAGGGATATTGATCACAGTTTTGTTTTGGAAGCAAAAAGGTGCTTATATTTATACTAAACTTTATATTTAAGCATATCTTTCAAGATTTTTTTCTCTGAGAACATAAGAAGCAACCACATCCTAGAATATTGTTTTCATTTTCTTCCCTAATTTTAGTAATTATATTGTTTTCATTTTATTCACTAATTTCAGAAATTACAAGAGTACCTATGTTCTATTTTTAATTTGGTTATTTTGAGTTGTTTTTTACCTATGACAATCAAGCTATCATTCATATGACAAACAAGCTACCAATACTAGCTTGTTTGTCGATTCATAAATCTTGTATTATTTTAGTTATTTCATTCCTTATCTGTTTTATTTAGTACCAATATATTCCACCCATTTTTGGAGACTAGGACTCGAGTGGAAGGTTTTTTTATAACTTGAGCACTCTTATAACTATATGTTCAACCTCAAGGAACTCTTACCACTATATGTTCAATTTGAAATCACATAGTTAAGAGATCGGTTGTTACTTGGATTTGATCATAAATAATGTTAGTGTTCTTTTTGTTAACATATATTATCTAGTGTTCTTTTTGTAATAGCATTGTTTGATGATTATAGCAATGAATTTTTGTACATTCTATCAGGTTCCTGCTTTCCAATATACTACTTAAGTTTTGTGCTTTACCCATGCTATTCTAATTCTAATGTTTTACCTAGTAATACTCAATTGAAGTTAGGGTCTTGTACAAGATTTCTATTTTAATTAATATAACATCTATTGTCTTTTTAAACCTAAAAATAAATTGATTATTTGTTCAATTAAATTCGTTTAGTTACATGCATATTAGAATACTTGCACTAATTTAGTTTATTATATTTGTTTTATACTCCAGCACCTATAGAATCTCACCCAAAAACAAACACGGTGAAAGGTCAGACAACCAACAAAAGTGTAAAGGCTGTGTCATAGGAGGCTTGGAAACCACTCTTGTGCTCCATTGTTCTTGGCCTTTTGTTGTTATGAAACCAGCGCACAAAAATATATAAAAGATAGATCAACGCCTTAGAATTCATCCTCCTTGAGGGGGAAACCTCCTTTACATTACAAAATGAACAATTCTTGGATGATAAAAATGACAAGAACTCCTTTCTATATATAGGAGTATACGGGGCCATAATATAATCAGAGCCGACATAACAATAATAATTTAAGGGCACAACAACAATAATAGTGGGCTTATATGGGGCACAATAATAACAATATGGGGACTACATGGGCACAACAATATAATAAGGGGGTTGTACTAATAACAATAAGGGTTACACTAGTAGTATAGGGACCTAACATGCCCCTCTCCTTCTAAAAGGTTTTTCTCAATGCTTGAGTGGTTCTGGATGATTTTGTATAAAATTCTCCTCCTCCCATGTGGAATCTTTAGTGGGTAAGTTCTTCCACTTGATGAGATACTCTGAAATTGATCGATTTCGTAGCTGTCAATTTCCTATTTCTATGACTACTTTAGGTTCCAATATGATCTTTCCTTCCTCATCAAGTTCTAGAAATATTATTTGAACTGGGATCTTCTGCAACTTTTGAGTGAGTGGCCACACTTCTTCGTCATTATTCCATTCATACCTTGCTTCATTTATCTAAACTGGTTGGATAATAGAAAAAGCACAAAACAACGCTTCCACATCCTCATCCTTTCTTGAGAGTGCATCTGCAACAACATTTTGCTTCCCCTTTTTGTAGATGATTTCAAAGTCATAACCCAACATATTTTTGACCCGTTGTTTCTTTTCTTTTGAAGATAATATTTGTTCTAAAAAGTATTTAAGACTATCATGATCTGTTTTTACCTTGAAGTGTCTTTTCATTAGGTAAGGTCACCATATCTTAAGTGCATGTAGTATTGTCAACATTTCCTTCTCATAAATAACTTGCTTGAGGGACATTCGTTTGTATGGATGTAGCCATAAAAATACCCTATCACCTAAATCAAAACTTCTTTCACTGCGATGTTGATCTGCATGTTGTTTCATTTGATTCTACACCAAAGTGGTGTTATCCCTTAAAGGTTGGAGAACTTGTTGTTGATGCTCAATGTGATCTTTCATTTCTTGAATCTTTTTCTTCTTGATATGTCCTTCTATCTTGAGAGTTTTATGAGTGGTAATTTCTTCCAATGCATTACAAGATATGGTCGGATTCATTTCTTGTTGTTCGATGTGATCTTTCACTTCTTGAACATTTTTCTTCTTCATATGTCCTTCTATCTTGATAGTTTGAGGGGTGGTAATTCTGGCCAATGCATTACAAGATATCACTAGATTCATTTCTTCTTTCTTGATGTGATCTTTCACTTCTTGAACCATTTTCTTCTTGATATGTCCTTCTATCTTGAGAGTTTGAGGAGTGGTAATTCTTACCAATGCTTTACAAGATATGGTCGGATTCATTTCCTCTATCTCTGGGGTTGGTTCCTGGTGCTTATCCTCTTCTTTTGATGTTTCTTATCCTTTTATTGCTCCTCTTCATAATCTATGTAAGATAATTTCTTCTCAGCACACTTATGACCCTTAATTTATTTGTTATCACAATTGTAACAAATTCATTTTTCTCTTTTTCCTTCCAATTGTTGTGTTGTCAACCTTGTAGGTTGTGGATGGCTAGGAGAAACAACACTTCCATCTCTATAGTTTTGAGGGGTAGACTTCCTTGTTGCCATAATTTTTATTTCCACTTTTCTTGGCAACCTAAATGCCTTCTCCAACGAATCAGGTTCCCAAAGATGAACCTCATGTTGAATGTTATCCTTTAAAGTCCCTATGGAGACATCAATCCTCTTCTTCTTTGGAATATCATTTTCCTTTATATTCAATTTTTGAAAGTCCTCAATGTTCTTTTCCATTGAATACTTTTGTTTGAGACTTATCAATTGGCTAAAGAATGTGTTTCTCCTTGTATCTTCATAATGTGATATCATTTCCCGCGTGAAAATTGATCATGTAAAAAGTGGTTTACGAGAACAAAGCCCTTTATACCATAAAAACTGATTCGGTTCTAAATATGAAGATGACATACATACCTTTTGTAACAATTGCACCTCATGTAGATCAAAATATTGCTCCATCTATAGTATCCAATTTACTGGATCCTTGCCATTAAACTTCCTCATATAGCCTTTTATCTATTTTAGGAGATCGATCTTGACATGACTGTAACTCTACAATTTTGGATCTTCCAGTTTCGAAAACACGCCCTACAGTAGCCCTCTGTGTCCTCTTTCCAGTGCCACTGGTCTGATCGAAATTGGATTCTCCAAGAAAGAGTTATGTACAATCTCCCAAGATGACCTGATTATACACCTTTTCAGAATAGCGAATTTATATGAGGTGCCAGGTGTCACTTTTTTGACCTTTGGATTTGAACAATATACACAGAAAACTAAAATCAGTCCTATTTTTGTAACTTCTTACAAAATTTAAATCTGATGCTCAGATAGAAAGTTATGACGATTTTCCCAAGGTCAGCTGTTTAATATGTAATTCAGGAGTTTGCAAAAACCATAACTTCCTAAGATCATATATCCGAAAATATAGCGAGACACGATATGAAATTCGTAACCGAGGTTCAGACCACTTTCTTCTCAAATGGGTCTTTTTTTTTATCATCTGAAACTTCGTAGTGAATAAGTTATAGTGAAACTTCCACGATGACCTATTTTAGATGAAATTCTAGAGCTTACAAAAATGCTAACTTCCTCAGATAATATCTCCGAAGCTATAGCGAGACAAGATCTGAAATTCGTACCCGAGGTTCAACGAGATTTCATCTCAAATGGGTATTTTTTTTAGCTTCTGAAATGTCACAGAAATGAAGTTATAGCAAAAATTCCATGATGACTGGGTTGGAGCAGTGGAACCCTAGAATCCAAAGCTCTGATACCAAATGTTATGGAACCAACTCAGAAAAGATAGAAAAGATAGATCAACACCTCCAAATTCAGCCTCTTTGAGGGGGCAACCTCCTTCACATTACACAAATGAACAATTCTTGGATGATACAAATGACAAGACCTCCTTTCTATATATAGGAGCCTAAGGGGTCATAATATAATCAGAGTCGACATAACAATAATAATGTAAGGGCACAACAATAATAATATTGGGCTTCTATGGGGCACAATAATAATAATATGTGGACTACATGGGCACAACAATGTAATAAGGGGGTTGTACTGATAACAATAAGGGGTTACACTAGTAGTATAGGGACCTAAAATTTCTTCACAACCAAAAATGCTAATGTTTTAGTGGAATTGATCAATCTCTTGGTCTGATTTGCTGCTACTAGGAAGCTCTTGTTTTTTCATTGACTAGCCTTGACAAAGAATTCTTTCCTATCCTTTATTACCCTGTATTTGTTTTTCCTCAAGCATGTGGTATATTTTTCATATAAGTAATGGCTTTCTGAAACAATTTTGTGTATGTCCAAAGGAACCACATTGCAATCTACCTTGTCAACCTAACTGGATGGCAGTGCAAATTTGAATATACACTTATGAGCTCTTGTTAATGCTAATATTCTTTATCCTTGTCTCCAGATAGAGGGCTTTAATTTTTGATGTCGGCTTTGTCAATGGTGTTCACCTCAAACAATGCCAACTCGCCCTATAAATAATCATGCCAACTAGATGAATTTCCTACATTTCTTATCTAAATCACCTTCTGCTTGAACTGATTAGTAAATTCTTGTACATTCTGATCCAATTTTTGGTGAATATGGTGTTATTGTATCTATTGGGATCTTCCGTATCCCATTATTTCTTTAGCAAAAATTTAAATTGTTCCCAGTTTGTTACCAGTGTTTCTCTTCCTTTCTGTAATCTCTATCAATATGCCTTCCACCATGATAAATACATTCCTACTTATTTTGGGTTTGGTGAAGTAAATTTAAACAATTAAAGCCAAAATAAACCTTTAGTTGTCTCATCCAATTGTCTAACTTTTTAACATCTACAGTTCCATCATATGGAGGTATGTTTAGATTTTCTTGAATATTAAAAGGGTTAACAATGTTTTTCTTATTTTTCATCATGCTCATGAAAATGAGAGCTTTATGGCTTATCTTCCTCTGTCCTCCCATTCTCCTCTATATTTAGCACATTAGAGAGTGCTTTATGGATTGACTTCCTTTGTCCTCCCATTCTCGTCTATCTTTAGCACATGAGAGAGTTATCTCACCATATCTGAATATCTTCCATATTTTGCTCCACTCAATCAAAGTGAGCTTTAAATCATTTTTCCTCCTTCTCATGGGCTTGTGCAGCATTTGGATTTCCGATCTTGGGCTTCCTTGGTCTTCTTGGACTTTCAAGAGGATCATGCAATGGTTTTCCCGCATCTGGAGTCTGCAAAATTCTCACCATATAGAATATGAATAGAAGTGATTTCCTTATGACTAAATGAATGACAGAAAACATTAACCATAGATCTGTTTTAGCTTCAACTACTTGGAGATAAAATTCAATAGGTTCCAAAACTAAATAAACTCAATCAATAAGTGTTTCTTCTAGGTCAACTTCAATAGGTTCCATCCCGGTGTAACTGAGTAATCAATGAGTGCTTCAATGGGTGCTTCAATGGGATCTAGGTCACAATCTAACTCAAAGTATTCCTCCTTCCCTATTGTCGTGGAATTTATAATTGGATTTGCTACAGAAGAAGCTTTCGCTTCTTATTCTCCATCTCCAACCAATGAAAATGTGACCTTTTGCTCTCACTCTATCTTTTATTTCCTTCTATGCATCAGCTTATGTCTCTACCATTGCGACGAATCTATGCTCCAGCTTATGTCTCTACCACTGGGATGAAACTATTCTTTAGCTTATGTCTCTACCATTGGAAACGAGTGCTTGAACTTGCTTAACTAGCAATTGAATTGATCCATAAGCGGGTTCTGGTTCAATTGCTCCTCCTTGCTTTAATCTCTGACTCTATCACTGGATATCAATCTATAACACAATGTCAAACTATCTATTACTTCAATATCGCTTAGGGCTGCACCACCCTTTTTCACTTGTTTAATAGGGGGTTGTGGGACATGCCTATTGATTTGGAAGATATGTTGCTAGAGGTTCTCACTCTCAATATGGAAGAGATGCGAGTTGTGGATCTACCTTTGTAACTGCTACCTACTTTAGATCCTGCTATCATGCTATACCTTCCATTTTTTTGTCCCAAACTTAACTTTTGAATTTCACCCATTTGTTTTATCGTTTTGTTGTTAGTTGTGTAATGCTTGTTTTGTCTCCAATAAGTGGGTTTCTCTACTACTACTTGACCTTGCGTAGATGGACTCAGAAATGGCTACTGGGTCATGTGTGGTTCATGTGCAGCACAAAGCAATGATTTGGACAAGCAGTTGAATCTATCAACGAGTGCCTTGCTAAATAACTGGTACTTATACCGGGTATCAATCTAAATATGCCTATGCTACTAGTCTCTTTAGTTACCTCCATTTTAGTTACTCGATGGGATTCCCATTATCCGACC
Organism: Pinus tabuliformis; assembly: GCA_031772625.1. NCBI lineage: Eukaryota > Viridiplantae > Streptophyta > Pinopsida > Pinales > Pinaceae > Pinus > Pinus tabuliformis. The sequence continues at coordinate 1,250,268,130 of CM062805.1, read as the reverse complement.
TTATCTCCGGCATTATCAAAACGATTTATTGTGGGGAATTAAATGCAATTTGATTTCTGTTGTACCAACTGCACATAATCAACTAATATCCTTTTCCTTTCCCCCTCCTTTCATTATACTTCTATTTGGATCGAAAGTAATTCTACCCCCAAAATGAAATTATTAATTAAAGCCAGCAAGCATAAAGTTGTTGAACCTAAAAGAAAATGATTTTATCTAGAAACACGGAATTCTCTCACACCTAGCCTATATATGCTCATTAAGTCATAACCAACATGCTCTTCCAAAGACTCCATTAGGGGAAGTTTCGGAAATGGCATTCTTACTATATCATAAAATCACTAAGCCATCTTACTTAGTACACTCTGATGTGGTTCCATCCTCCATGTCGAGCCAAGGGTTTTTCCCCACTCTAATTTCATTATCTCTGCCTTCTTCCAATAGTCTCCACTTCATTTTTTCTTTCGCTACCTTCAACCACGTGGGCCCATTTCTGTATGCCCTCCTCAACAAGCATATCCATCAACATGAAATATCAGTTCCAAACCTCCACCTACAGATTCACACTACCGTCTAATATTCGTGGTCTCATTGGGTAGTAGTGTCTCGGCACTTCAAACTGTCACTCTCAACCATGTGCTAGTTTGAGAATGTTGTTTGTCGCTAGAAGCTTCGAAGCTGAAAGTCTTCTTTTTGAGGTCGTCCTATGGATCCCACTGCAGAAATTGAACACCTGGAAGCTCCACCTAGAAAGTGGATGTTGTTAGTTGCAAGAAACTTCAAAATGAAAGTCTTGTTTTCTATCCTTCGCATCCAATACATTCTATAGGATCTTATTAGTGAGATACCTCACCTATCCCCCTAGAGGGTATAGCAAGAAATTCCTAGTTCAAATGCACTTTGGCAACACAAATTTCAGTCACATGTACCATGATTCAAGCAATTTTCCCTTTGGTAGGTCTGTAACACCCTTGCAAATAGAAATTGTGTTGCCTTGCTAGTTGACAGATTGTTGATTGACGCTATATCATAGCCATGATTTGGAAATTTCATGCCATATCGAAAGCATAGGCACATTTTCTCTTTTGCAACAGCTCTATCCTTCGACGTTGGAACATGAACAAAGAATGCATTAGTAGGGTTATGCCCATCCTGCAACAACCTTATAATAGCATGGATAGCCATTATAGTGGTAGGGATTTTCTTGTCCATGTAAATTACCTCAAAATGGGTTCACAACAGTAACAACCTTACACACTTTCTCGCCACCAGAGAGTTTCCAAAACATGGGACAAGCAATCGGCTAGTAATACCAAAAACATGGAATTGTCTCGCACCTAGCATGTATATGCTCATTAAGTCATAGCCAACATGCTCTTCACACTCATTAAGTCATAACTAACATGCTCTTCCAAAGACTCCATTAGGGAATGTTTTGGAAATGGCATTCTTACTATATCAAAAAATCCAGTTGATTGAACCGATGGTTCCTTATTCAACATGATCTCAACTCATTTTTATTATACAAAAGTGGATAATTATATGAAGTTCAATACTTTTCTCCTATACTAACTTTACTACATCTGTATCCACCTTTACCCCGAACACCTATGCCTATATGCTTTAGCCGCTTCTTACTCTCAAGTGGAAGGATTTGAAACTAGTAGATTTCGAACTGAAATGGGTATTGCTTCATTTGCAAAATGAAATGGGTGTTGCTTCACTCGCATGATAAAATCGCCAATTCATTGATTCTTGGTAAACAAAGTAAATTAGATCTACCTCCTATGCTTCTGATGGAATCAAGCTTTTCATGCTTTTAGCCCTTTTGTCTATTAAAAGGTACCTAGAAATTTGAGCTAATACAATGAAGCATTGACATGGATATTCATGTTTTTTGTGATCAATACAATAAAAGTATTAAGTATCAGTTGATAATTGTAAAATACAATAAAAGGATTAAGTATTGGTCTTTCATGCAACACTGATTTGGTTGGCTTTCACATACTGTGAATTGAAACCCCAATCTTACCCTCGACGTATCTCTATTCGTTCACAGCAGGCTCTGAAGGCAGAAGGTAGGGACTTGCTATTCCACAGCCCTCCTTGTTTATTCATGAATTTTCATTAACATGGGAAGAACAATAAATTCTAAATGGTAAGAATGTGTATCAATATAGAAAACCATCCATTTTCCAGATATGGTCTCTTGTATTTATTTATTCATAGAAATTTTATTAAATTTTATATTTTATAAATATGGTCTCTTGTATTGGCTTATTCATAGTAATTTTATTAAATTTTATATTTTAATAATGATGTTATGTAAGTTTGAATAACTATTATATAATAATAAAATAGTTATCCTTAATAACAATACTAATGATTATATTTAATAAAATATATAGTAGAATGATTATATTTAATTAAAATATATAGTAGAATGGTAGGAGTTAGGAAATGTAGGATTCATTCTTCCATCGTTAGCCATCTTTCTTCTTATTCTTTAATAAATTAATAATGTACTAATCTAAGGGAGACACACAATTAACCCTCATTGCTGCCACTATAACACCGAGAGTATATCGAGCAACATGCACACGAAATATACCAAATTCTTATGATTTAGCAAGAGTTGTCACTATAACACTAAAAGTATATCCAACAATGCAAGTCAGATATCCCAAAATCTTGTGATTTAGCAAGAGTCGAGGCTCACCAAGAGTATATCCATATACCAAATTCTTATGATTTAGCAAGAGTCGAGACTCACCAAGAGTATATCCACCAACATGCAAGCCAAATGTACCAAATTCTTATGATTTAGCAAGAGTTGCCACTATAACGCCAAGAGTATATCTAACAACCTACAAGCCAGATATACCAAATTCTTATGTTTTCTTGGACTTGTCTAAGGGAGACCCAGGATCAACCTTCATTGCTGCCACTAAACACCAAGAGCCTTTGTTGCTGCCACTATAACACCAAGAGTATATCCAGTAATCTACAAGCCACTATAACACCAAGAGCCTTCACTGTTGTCACTATAACACCAAGAGTATATCTAGCAACCTGCAAGTGAAATATACCAAATTCATATGATTTAGCAAGAGTTGTCAGGATAACACCAAGAGTATATCCAACAACCTGCAAGCGATATATACCAAATTCTTATGATTCAACAAGAGCCGAGACTCACCAAGAGTATATCCACCAAACTGCAAGCTAGATATATCAAATTCTTATGATTTAGCAAGATTTTCCACTATAACACCAAGAGTATATCCAACAACCTACAAGCCAGATATACCAAATTCTTACGTTTTCTTGGACTCATCTAAGGGAGACCCAACATCAACCTTCGTCACTTCCACTATAACACCAAGAGCCCTAGTTGCTGCCACTATAATACCAAGAGTATATCCAACAATCTGCAAGCCACTATAACACCAAGATACTTCGTTGCTGCCACTATAACACCAAGAGTATCCAAATTCTTATGATTTAGCAAGAGCCGAGACTCACGAATAAGGGGAGTCTACTCCTTCATCATAACAGGACACTATACTCAATAAGATTTGAACCGCTGTCTCATAAGTAAGCTTCACCCCGCAAATCTTACGGTTAAACCACACATCACTAGATTTATTAAATTCATAATTACTATCTTACTCTTTACATATTTACACCTTTATGGGATCTTACTCTTTACACATTTATGGGATCGATCTTTCGCCCATAGGCATCTCGACCTTAGATGGATGTAGAGACATTACTTTTATATTTTATAAATGGCGAGGGCGGGGATAAAATTTGGAGGGAATATGCTTCGTCTGAATTGATGATCGACGATTACGGTTGTGGTGGGGATAAAATTTGGAGGGAATCTGCTTCGTCTGAATTGATGATCGATGGTTGCGGTTGTGGTGTAATGGAACCCGAACTGTTGCATCAATAAATATTTAAAAATGAATTGAATTTAAATTGGTCACTACAGAGCAGGAGTTAAATTTGACACCCGTATGCCCGTATTTAGCTTTTTTACCCGTAAAATACGTTTTAATTTCAAATCTCCACATCATGTGTAACTTGCCATTAATTTTTAAAAACGTCATATTGATGGGCATGTTTAAAAATTAAAAGTTTTTTTTTTTTTTAATATATATATATATATATATTTAACATTACAAGTTACGTTATATATTTTTTATACCGTATAATATCCGGCAACTTGCAAGTTTAGCATTTACGGACAAAGGACAGTGACCGCGGCACAGGGCTGGGCATAAGAAGTTTCAAAGAGGACCCACTTCGGCCTCACTGTAAATGCTAGGCATTTTCTTTGCAGTTGCCTTGGCATTTGCAGTCATGCTATGGACATTCGTACAACTATATTTAAGGGGAGCAGGCCTTTATTTACCCCCTTCAGAATATAATTCGAGGCAGAGAGACCTACAAAGCAATTCATCAAAATGACAGGTGCGCTTGCTTTAATAGGCATAAACATTGCCAGTGATCTGATAGGAAGGTTGTTGATGCAAATAAAAGACACAAGCATTGCAGCGCACAAGGTGTTGTTTACAAAGAGGAGTTTCAGAGAGTTTTCAAGCCATTTAAACAAAATAGAGCCCATTCTATTAGAAATGTGGAAGAGAAACATTCATGGGTCTTCAAACTATTTAAGAGTTCTGCTAGAAGACCTGCAAACACAGCTGAACAATGCCTCCAAGCTCATAAACACATATACTTCAGGGAGCTCGATGTATTTGTTTCTCAAGTGCAGGATTCTGCCAGATGAAATGAAGGAAATCACTCAAGGAATATAACGGTCTTTGAATGCTCTCAGGATTGTTACTCTGGACGTTTCACTGGAGATCAAGGAGAAAACAGTTGCTCTGTGTGAGACCATGTGGAACGCGGAGTTCCAGGGGGAGGTTGTAAGCGAGTCCCTTGCAAGTGAGATTGAGAGACAAATGAAAGAGATGCACAGTGACAGCCAGCAAGTATTGCCGTTAATTGTACAGGTGGCCAACGCCATGGGTGTGCTTTCTACAGTCTGAGATTGAAGTTGTAAGAAAGAAGAAGGAAGACCTCGAGAATGAGAAACAGAGGGCCAAGGATTACATGCTTGATCAAATACATGAATTTCTAGGTAGGTCTGGTATTGTTTCTGCTCCATTCTCTTCTCTTGATTACCAGTCTGTTGTGCCTTCGCATTTCTGTTTCCCACTAGAGGACACAATAATGGAGGATCCAGTGAATTTGGAGTTGGGGATTACTTATGAAAGATTTGCCATCGAAAAGTGGTTTGAGAGTGGAAACACTACATGCCCTGTCAAGAAATGTGAGCTCACGACTAAGCATTTGACTCCTAACCGCAGTCTGAGGGAGCTTATACAGGAGGGGAAGGAGAACAATGCCAAATTCAGATTAGAAAATGCAGCAGAGACATTGGTCTCACCTAGAGGAGGCAGTTACGAAGAGATAGAGGCAGCCCTAGTAGAGCTCTGTAATTTATGCTAGGAAAGGAGCTCCTTCAGTCAGATAATTGAAAAGAAAAATTTGATCCCCATACTATTAGCATTAACATCATTTCAATGGGAGTCAATTCAACTCAAAGCAATGGAATGCTTATGTTATCTTGCAAGATAGGACAACAGCAAGGTAAGAACTTTTCTTGTCCGTGCTAAAATTTCAGAACATTGTTAAGGCTGGTCCTGGGATTTAGCAGTTGGTTACAGTTTTCTAGCGAAGTAAATCAGGTATACATAGGAGCAAGGTCCAATAAAAAACATGAAACTCGGGCCATCAAGCTTGTCTGGGTTACTTATTCCCCATTGCCCATGATTTTTTATTTTGTGTCATCTCTGAATTGCTTATTTTATTTATAAAATCATTGGAATCAAAGCTTTTTCAGCACATCGAAGACCATGCCATTTGGCCTGTCAACATTTTCTTTTCTTTGGGAAAAGAAATACCAAATTCTCTCCCCCTATTTTCAAAAGATTCAATTTATAAAACAGTAATGTCCAGTGTGGCTTTTCCCACCATGACCAAGTCTTCAACGGAATTGAAAATTTCATTTTCTTTGCTTTGGGAAAAGAAATACCAAATTCTCTTCCCCCATTTTCAAAAGATTCAATTTATAAAACAGTAATGTCGAGTGTGGCTTTTCCCGCCATGACCAAATCTTCAACGGAATTGAAAATTTCCGGCTTCCGTGGAGCAACTTTGAATTCAAAGGGTGGATTCAGACCAATGCGACTCGTAATTAAGGAAAACAGAGGTCGATTTGGTCATCCTGAGATTTTGAAACTGGCAGCCCCTGAGTCGCCCCCCACGAGGGGCACGTTCCATTCTTTATTCATATATTTCAGTTGGCATCCACCAGGCTTTTTTACTGAAGTAAAAATAATAATAATTCTATGACATTCTCTTCCGCTGCCCAGTGCCTGCCCGCCAAGTTACGACACCCTACATGAACACAAATTATTGTACGGTGAAAAGTTTATTCCAGTGAGAATTTGTAATGTGAAAAGTTTATTCCATTGAGAACCAACTGCCCCTTAATCAACAATGCACATCATTATATTTATTTATTTTTATAAATAAATGCACATCATTATATTGATTTATTTTTATAAATGTGACCAAACGTTTTATTAATATTCAAGATATGTTTTTGGTTTGAAAAGTATTTCACAACTATTGTTCTTTTAATGGGATTAACATGGTAGTGACTCAAATGGAAAACATGGTATGTGTGAGTGAATTATTTTTGTCAAATTTGTTGCAACAATATTAACGTTCATTATTTTCATGTGAAATTAAAACTCAGAGCATTCGAACAATCTGGAAAATTTACAGAAAAATTTGATCAGTAGGTCTCAAAACAAAGTGTAGCAATAAGACTTGAGCCAAATGGTACAGCAAAGAATAGAAAATTTGAACAATTATGAGTACAATTTGAAATTAGATGAAACTTGTACAAATAAATTTTAAAAATCATAGGATTGACAGTTTAAAAATAAAAAGGGTCATAAAAAAATTCCTTTCAGATTTAACCCCTGCTGCAGAGTGTTCTGCTACAGAGTGCTCTGTACGTCACCGTGAGGATCAATAAATATTTTTAGTACGTCACCGTGAGGATCAATAAATATTTAAAAATGAATTAAAGTCAAATTGGTCACTACAGAGTGTTGTGTACGTCACCGCGAGGAACGTGGCATGAGATGGTGTCATACTGGTTGATCTTCCGGGTGATATTCGGTTGATATTCTATCCGCTCGCGTAGCCATCACCTTCAAAAACGTTTGAAAAACTGTTCATTCGTGCGTGAAGGTTTGGGGAGTGTTTTCCTCTCGAGGAGGAGGGGTATGTTCGACGAGGAACTGGACCAATTTTTTTTTTTGGAGCACACTACCGTGAATTCTGTAATGTATCATTCAATATTGAATCGTAGTGATTGTATGAGATGGGACTAGCTTCATATCTATAGGATAATCGAGACACATAAGGATAGGTATTCCAACGGAAATTGTAAGGGAATTGCTTACATAAAATTTAAGATTACTATGAACAAGAACATATATTGATTCTTTAACAGTAGTGTTAGAAATTGTTCATAGAGCTGACAAAAAAGAAAACTGACCAAAAGCACTAGAGACTTCGGGCCTTTGACATAATACCATAGTTACCAAATTCGAATTCTAATACGGATTCGAATTCGATTCGGTACGAAAAAAATTCGACAACGTAAAATTCAATACGAGAAAAATTCGACAATATATATCTTATAAAGACTAACAAATTTTTTTTTTTAAATTAAAAAAGAATGAAATGAATATTTCTTCACTTGATATTTTAAATAATGTGGTACTTATTTCCAATATTAATCTTTTATGTCTATTTAAAATTACCTATTAATGAAAGAAAAATGCATCAAACAAAATTTATTAGTATTGCAAATTTGAAAAACGTATAAGTCAAATATAATAATCTAAATAACAAAAATTCAAACCTGATATTTATATAAAAAAATAGATATTGAATATTAAAATTAAGTTTCAAGTGATCAATCCCTTTCTTCTTCAAATCCAAATTTATTCAATAATAAATATGTATAAATTAATCTCTAAATCTTTTAAATTAAATTCGAATTCCATAACTGAAATCACTATTATCCAATTTACTAATAACTATTATATAAATAAGAATGAGAACAATTATTTTAAAATTTTTACAATTTTTAATATATAACTTACCCTTCAACTTTTTAATACTAAAATTTTTTATCACATTATTGAATATAAAAATTATTATTTTTCAACTTAGATCTATTTTACATTGCATGCTTGCTAATTGATGAAAGGAGATTCAAACGCTATTCCGAAGGGCCATGCCTTTTTCTCGGCGTCGACGACCGATTGGAAGATAATAAAAACCCACAAACTTTGGACCTTGTTAACATAAATTGAATCCATAAACTAAAAACTCCGTACCGTATTAAATTTACCGTATTAAACCGCGAATCGAATCGTACTGACGAATTTCCGAATTTTTTAGGCCGATACGGCCGAACTTGGTAACTTAGCATAATACTAATAACATTTAAGAGATTGTTCATATGAACAACAAGAACCTCAAAACAAAAGAGTACAACGCTCATAACTTTCCATACCAGACTGACCCTGCAGGCAACGATCAGAAGAGCCGTAAGTGAGGCCGTGAAGAGAAAAGAACCCTCGACACAAAACAAAAAGTTATGGGAAAGGAAATCTTTAAGTAAACTGTGCATCTTATAACTCTGGAATGGAACGCTTTCACTAAAATGAAAAGAGGAAAGAAAAAAAAACAGACCTGCAGTGCGAGATCTAGGGATGAACAACTGTGGTGGAGGCAACCCAAAACGCTAAAGCATGAGAAAATCACTAGACTCATTAACCTATTGCACAATCATGGACTCTCAAACAAAAACCCCAATATCGACTTTTGATGGAAAACGAAACAGAATGAAACGCTATCGAAGACACCTTAGACCACCATTGAGGATCTTTGTAACCATAGCGCCAGTTTTGGTAACCATTCAGAGAATTAACCCCTGCACGGTGGGACTCGCAGAAGAATAGTATACATTCGGTACTAAGAGAGAGCAGAGTCTCCCCTTTGGCGAGCAGCAAACGAATGAGGGAGAATGGGGGCCTATTACCCGAAATTCGTTACCCAAGCCATACCCTAGGTCCTGCTAGCCGTTAGGTGAAAGTTCTGACAGATGTCGCGCTGGCATTTAGGCACTTAATCAATCACAACAATGTCACATAGACTATGACGGAACATGGAGGCTTCCAGAAAGGTTATATGCACATAATATATGTGAATAGTGTTTAGAATAATTTAATGCCAGCGAGTGGGTGGAAGTGTTTAATTATTCCGGTATTTAATTATTGGTATATACCTTTAATTAATCGGTAGTCTATAAATTATTTTTGTCGAGAAAGTTATGGAAATTCACGTCATATTTTGAAAAGATCTTGGAGGGATTTTTGTAAATCCATGTAAAAAGCTGATAAAGTTTATAATTTTAGGTGTTCTGGAAATTTTTGATGGTGCTGAATCCATTTTCACCATCAAAAACATAATTCAAACACTGCATCTACAATATTTTTTGAAATTTTTTTGCACAAATTCTAACTACTTTTAACGGTTTAGACAATTCCAGTCCTTATTCTATGAATTCCTCTATTTTAAATTTAATCATTATGTTGGATTGTAAATAAACAAAAAGTTCAATACCTATTAAGTTAGTTGCTTTTTTGCAAAAATGTGTTAATTGTGAGATAGTTTAAAAGTAAAATTAATAATAATAAAAAAAATTAATTATAATAATGTTATAACTAATTTTTAATTGTAATAATATTATTACAATTTAGTTATAATTTATTTATTTAATTTAAGTAATTATTATTTATTTAAAATTTATTTTATCCACATATTTTATAATTTAATAAAATTTATAGTTATATATATATATATATATGAAATTTCAATTTCAATTTATTTAAATGAATTGAAAAAATTAAATTTTATGGTTTTTTATATATAATAGCATGTGATTTATTAATAAATTGTTTATTTTATTGAAAATTAACATAATTTTAAAAGTAATTTAAAAATTTAATAAATAATAATATAACATATTTATTATTTAGGCTATTGGTTCTTGTTTATATCTACTTTCAATTCTTTATCATCAGTCACAATTCTAATTTCCTTGACTTATTAAGCCAATTTAATTATAAAAATTTTGTAAAGCTTGTTTCTCTTTTCCTTGTCTAGGGAAACAAGATTTTGAAAAATGTTCATTACACTCTCTTTTCTTAAGACCCGATATATCACATTGGTGTTAGTGTATGTTAATCATCATCATCATCATTATAATATTATTACAATTTTGTTATAACTTATTTACTTAAATTAAGTTATTATTATTTAATTAAAAAATAATTTAACAAATTCTATAACTTAGCATTATTTTTTATTTTTTTTACTGCTTAAATTTCAATTAATTAATATGAATTATATATATATATATATATATATATATATATATATATATATATATATATATATATATATATAAAATAGTAGTTTTCTTTATTACGATTTTAGAGATTTTATTTGAAATTAACTTATTAAAAGTAATTTTAAAATTTAATAAATAAAAAATAAAAACTAAAACATTTATATAGAATCTATAAAGTCTTATTATCACAACTAGTTGAGGATGGGCCTTATCAGCAAGGTGACCCAGAATCAAACCTCATGGGGTGGTCAATATTTATCTTAACGTTTATATATCTTGGGTTTAATATTAATCCCTTGGGTTTAATATTATTCCCTTGGGTTTATAATACCTTGTGGTACCTTGGGTTTTTAATATTAATCCCTTCAGTTTAGAATATCAATCCCTTGGGTTTATTAATCTAAGTGTTCATATTCATAGGTATGATTCATAAGATTTATAACATTAATCCTAGGGTTTAATATAAAGCTTTGGGTTTATAATCATGGTCAACGATGGTACAATGTCACATTGTGTCAAAGATTATCTCAATATGAAAATCAGTCATGGTCAATCGTCGTCAACCATAGTCCAACATCACATTGTGACAAAGATTGTCTCAAAAGAAAACCAATCATGGTCAACCAAGTTTATTTTAGGGTTTATAGTATTCATCTAAGGGTTTATAATATAAATTCTTGGATTTAATATAAATCCCTTAGGTTTAAAATCTAAGGGTTCATATTCCTTTTGTTTATAATATAAATCACTTGTGTTTATAATCATGGTCAACCATGGCCCAATGTCACATTTTGACAAAGATTTTTCGGTATTTAACTATTTGGTATATACCTTTAATTAAGTCGTAGTCTAAATTTTTTTTTGCCCCAAAAGTTATGGAAAGTCCAATCATATTTTGAAAAGATCCAACAAGGATTTTTGTAAATCCAAGTAAAAGCTATCAAAATTCATAATTTTAGGTGTCCTAGACGTTTTTGATGGTGTTGAATCCATTTCCACAATCAAAAACATGATTCAAACACTGCATGTAGAAGATTTTTTTGAAACTTTTTTGCCCGAATTCTAACCACTTTTGATCATCTAGGCAATTTGACTCCTTTAATTAATGACTTGTTTTATTATTCCATAAATAGCTTTAATTATTCCGTAAATACTTATAATTATTCAACTATAAATTCCACTATTTTAAGTTTAATAACTATGTTGGATTGTAAATAAACAAAAGGTTCAATACCTAATAAGTTAGTTGCATTTTTTAAGCAAATGTGTTAATTGTGAGGTAGTTTAAAAGTAAAATTAATAAAAAAACATTTTTTTTAATTATAATAATATTATTACCATTTCTTTAATTATAATAATATTATTACAATTTATTTATAATTTATTTATTTAAATTAAGTTATTATTATTTATTTAAAATTTACTTTACCAATATATTTTCAAATTTTGTTATTTTATTATATATATATATATATATATATATATATATATATAATTTCAATTTCAATTCATTTAAATGAATTGAAAAAATGAAATTTTATGGTTTTTATATATAATAGCAGTGTGATTTATTAATTAATTGCTTATTTTATTTAAAATTAAGATAATTTAAAAAGTAATTTAAAAATATATTAAATAATAATATAACATATTTATTTGTTGAATTGAGGCTTCTGTGATCCATATCAAGATTATGAGAAAAGCTTTTTAGCGTAAATCACATGATAGTACATTTGTCGATGTGTTTCGAATGAACGAGTGTGGTTCATCGCGAGGACAAGTTGAAGAATCAGATCATAGCTGCATATTAAATAGGGAGAGCAGATCATCCAACGGCTAGGTTCGACTAAAAAATGGCTATATTTGGTCAGACTTGATAAATGGCTAAGATTGACCAAGAACAGCTAGATTTAACTATTCAATTTGTTTAATTATATAATATTATTATGCTAGAATATTATTTTAATACTTATCATATGTTATTTAAGTGAAAGGTTAACCATATTTGAGTTAATAATAATATTTATATTAAAACGCTAGAAATAATATATCGAGGGACAATAATTGCTAGTAATCAAAAGGATTTAACAATAATTAATATTATATTATTATTATTATAATAATGTTATAGTAATAAACTTATTATTAATGTCTTGTGTAACTAATTAATATAAATTTAATAGTAAGGTTATTTAATTGGAATAAGTATTAATAGATCTATGGATATTATTAAATGTAAGGATTTAACATTAACTAAAATAATCTTAATTATCGTTATATTATATATACTAGATCATTCAGATTAGTCATGAAAAGGGAATATCTATACTAATATTTAACATATATTAAAAGTAATATTCGATATGATAATGGTATTATTCTTACTATCAATTGTTAGGGTATCAATTTATTAGTAATCTAATAGGAACCTGTATTACTAGTTCTAGGGAAATTAGTAATTGTAAGGATTTATTGTATTGTTATTATTAATATAATAGTGTTATAATAATAGTATTTAATTAAGGGATGGGTAACTAATTAACATAAATTTATTAGTAAAGCTATCTACTTAGAACATAAATTTGCTATTTAAATATCTTATATTATATAATCTAACCCTTTAAGAAAGGTATGAAAAGGATTATAAGAAATCAAGGAAGATTTCCAAAGAGGATCAAAGAACTATGGCTAAAGAAAGAAGGTTAAAGGATATCAAGGGGAAATCTCTAGAACAAGCTAATAAAAGAGGGAGGGGAGGAAGGGGAGGAAATAACTAGGCTGCTGGTTCTTGTTTATATATACTCTCAATTCTTTATCATTAGTCATACTTCTAATTTTCTTGATTTACTAAGCCAATCGAACTACAACGATTTTGTAAAGCTTGTTTCTCTTCTCCTTGACCCGGGAACCAAGATTTTGTAAAATGTTCATTACACTCTTTTTTTCTTAAGACCCGATATACCACATTAGTGTTAGTTGACATTAATCATCATCATCATCATCATTATAATATTATTACAGTTATAACTTATTTACTTAATTTTTTTTTTTACTTTTTATTTACAGAAACGGTTATGGAGCATTTATATTAATCTTGGGTTGAATGCCGAAAATTTGATTACATTATGGGTTTCTTTGCCCTGATGTATCTCATTGCTAAGGATGAGAATGCAGCTGAGACTTGCAGATTTCTTCCTTGGAAAGGCACCCAATGAGTTGATTTCAGAGATTTTCCCCCACTTGAAGATATAAACAAATTTGTTTAATAGCAGACAGTAGAACATGGCAGCAATCAATTTATGGAATGGGATCCCATGGGTCTTCTTCCTCTTTTAACTTGACCTCGACAGAGAGTAGGAAAGCTTTATTGGCTTCGATGTCTGTCTTTTTATTGTGGATTCTCAGCACATGATAGTACTTCAAGTTCTGAAAATTGTTTTCCAAACCTATGATCCTAGTAATTAGCCTTGCTAGATTGAGGTCAGAAACTGGAGTATTGGTAACCATTGCGTTTACAATGACCTAGGAATCGCCTACAACAATTGCTTCATTTATGTCCAGATCTTTAAGGGTATTGAGTCCTTGGAAGAGGGCCAAGGCCTCAGCTTGGATGCTGGTAGAATATCCATGTCGCCAAGCATAGGAGAGAATTTTTACCCAATTTGATTTAGTACAACACCTCTTGTACTAGCTTTGCCCGGATTTCCCTTTGCTGCTCCATCAAAAAAGAGGAAGTGCCTTGCTTGTGATTTAAGCCAATCTTGAAAGTCGTTCTCAGGTTTCCTTATTTTCCATTCTTTGATAGTGGGGGCTTTTCTGACTGCTGGATGGAATTGAAGTACTAGAGTTGATCCCCATGCAATGTCCTATTGACTGAGGTTGGAGTCGTCTTTTATACCAGTAAAGCACTCCTTTATGTGGCATTTAATCTTGGCTTCTAAGACTTTGTGGCTCTGCTTTATATTTCTAAAAATTCTTCTGTTACGTTCTAGCCATATCTTCCAACAGATAATCTTTGGGAGGACTGCCCATGCTGCTTTAATAATCAGGTTTTTAGGGGGTGAACCTGGATATCTGTTTGTCCATTTAGAGAAAAGTTCAAAAGTGGAGCAAGGAAGAGTGAAGTTAGGATCCAAATCTTGGGTAAAGAAGAACCAGATCTGCCTGGAGAAGCTGCATTCTAGAATTAGATGAACTACTGTTTCAGCGTTTTCATTGCACAGTGAGCAGATGGATGGGCCGTGGTATCCTTTCTTCTGCAAGTTGTCATAAGTTAAGATTTTTCCATGACAGTAGACCCAGGCAAAGAAATCCACCTTGGGCCATGAAGACAGCCGCCAGACACCTTGCCAAGGAGCTGGATCAGGGGGGACGTGTGGTCTCTCGTTCAACTTAGCATACCCCAAGGAGACTGCGTATCCTCTGGCTTTCGGCCCCCAGCCTTTTGCATCTCTTTTCCTTGAGTGCGTGGGCGCCAAACCGTGCAGGGAGTCGAGCAGCGTGGTCCATTCAGAGTTCAGGTTATCCGACACCTTTACACGTTTCCAGCCTGCCCATACCAAGTCGTTCCAGCATGAGATATCCCACAGCGTTCTCAGACCTTCTCTGTCCATCCAACAGCGCAACGAATTAATGGAGGCTCTGAGTTCTATTGGTTCCTTATTCATGATTCTGTCCGTCCAGATTTTGATTTTTTTTTTCCGTTGCCTGGGATCCAGTAAGAGTGGGCAGTGATGAGAGGTGCAGCTCTGTCATATATTTTTAGGAAAGACGAGTTTGGCAGATGGATCACATTTTCTAAACATCTGGATCTTGGTCCTCTGAAATATTTTTTCCAGAGTGCCTTTTGGGCCCAGCCAGGATTGGGCGCGATGATCCTCCAAATGACTTTTGCAGCCATTGCCACATTCTGTTGACAAAGGTTTTTGAAATTTAGACCACCTTCCCACAATGGCTTGGAGATGGTTTCCCAAGGGGGATCTTTTTTTCATTCTGTTTTCCTCCCTTCCAGAAGAACCTCCTTATGTATTCCTCCATTTTTTTTAGGATGACTGTCAGAGCGAGAAGCCCAGCGAATTGAAATAGAGGCAAACTGGTAAGTACTGATTTAATTAAGACTGTTTTGCCAGCAGTATTCAGCCAGGAATATCCCCAGGCTTGGATCTTTGCCTTGAATTTTTCCAGCTGTGGGAGCCATTCTTTGCTTGCAGGTTTCTTGTGAGATACTGGGAGGCCCAGGTATTTAAAAGAAGACCAAGAGGCGGAAGCTTCAAAACCCAAACATCTGGAGATGGCAGATAGCAGTCTGGGCATAGTATTCTAGCTGAAAATATGGCATTTTCTCTTGTTAACAATGCTGCTTGAGGCTTCACTGAAGTCATCCAGAACTGCTTTGAATTTTGTGGCAGAGGAAATAGAGGCAGGACCCAAAAGCAAAGTGTCATCCGCAAACAAGGCATGATTAATATTTTTGATCCCTCTTGCAATACACAATCCAATGATTTCTTGGTCTTGAAATTTTTTGCATGCAGGAAACTATGAACTGAGGCTTGGATGACAAAGAGAAGAAGGGATAGAGGATACCCCTGCCTAAGTCCTCTCGAGGGTTTAAAAAAGTCTGTGGCTCTTCCATTAACAAGAGGAGCAATCCATGGCTCCTAGATGCATGCCTAGATCCATTTAATAAAGTTTGCTCCAAAACCAAACTTGCTCATAACATTTAAAAGAAATCTATGATTTACTTGATCAAAAGCATTTGCTAAATCAAGTTTAATCACCATACCTTGCTCTTTTCGAAGGAAAATTGAATGAATTGCCTCTTGTACCAGGAAGAAGTTTTCCACGATCCGCCTACCTTGGATGAAGCCTCCTTGATTCTCTGGAATTATTTTGGGGAGAATGACCTTCAATCTATTTGCAATTACTTTGGTGATTAATTTGTACCCCATGTTACATAGGGAAATCAGCCAGAATCTACTGAAGTTATT
This sequence comes from Pinus tabuliformis, assembly GCA_031772625.1. Lineage (NCBI taxonomy): Eukaryota > Viridiplantae > Streptophyta > Pinopsida > Pinales > Pinaceae > Pinus > Pinus tabuliformis. Next base: position 1,250,251,561 of record CM062805.1, on the reverse strand, counting down.
GGCACCTTTTTCCTTGGGTATAAGTGCTAAAAATGCAGAATTAGTACTGCCTCCAATTTTCTGTGTATTTTGGGATTTTTGAACCATTTTGAGGAGGTCTTTTTCAACAATCGGCCAGCAGACTTGAAGGAATCTAGCAGAGAAACTGTCTGGCCCAGGGGCCTTATCCGGGTCCATATCGAAGAGAGCCTTTTTCACTTCGTCTTTAGTCACTTTGGCCTCAAGAGATTCATTAATTCGCTGAGTGATTACAGAGGGTATATTATCTAGCAGATCTGGATAATGGCTCGGATCCTTGTCTTCACTGTATAAGTTTTGGAAATGAGCAAAAGCTGCTTTATTTATGTGATAAAAATCCTTATGGATATCGCCCTCTTCTTTAATCTCTGAGATGGTGTTGAAACATTTCCTTGCCTGGGCTTGTTTGTGAAAATAAGTAGTGTTCCTATCCCCTGCTTTAAGCCAGAGGTTCCGGGATTTTAATCTCCAATACTCTTCCTCAGCTAAGCAGGCTTTGTGGTAGCGCTGTTGCAACTGGGTTTCTTGATCTAATAAATCCTTTGTGAGCGTAGCGTTCTCCATACCATTTTGATGGGAACAAGAGCAGCTTTAATGGTTTTCCTTTCTGTGGCCGGATTGGACAGCGTTTTGGCCCATCTTTTTAGAGCTCCTTTCACCCTTCTGAGTTTTTCCTCCCAAATATAGAATGGTGATCCTTTAACTGGCTGGTTCCAACATTCCTTGACAGTTTGCATGAAATCTGGCTCCTTTACCCAAAGAGGGCTAAATCTAAATGGAATAGGGCCCAGATCAAGATGAGCTAGGAGTTCTAGCTTTATGGGCTTATGATCAGAGATGCTGTTAGCAAGTATATGCATTCTGGGCTCTAAACCTAGCAACAAATAGGAACTTTGTATAATAAATCTATCTAGCATGACAGCAATGTGTCCAGGTCCCACTCTTTTATTAGACCAAGAGTGCTTACCGGAAGAGGGTTTGATGTCCAGCAAATCCCAGTCTTGCACTTTTTCCTCCACCCATTCTCTAGCCCGGTCTCTAACTACGCTGCCTCCCCTTTTTTCTGATGGATGCAAAGTGAGGTTGAGGTCACCAACAATTATTATATTTTCTAGATTTGTCAAATCTTCTTGGTGTCTTAACGAGTCTCAGCGGTGTTTTTTCCCCAACGTTGACTGGAGAGTAAACATTGAACAGACAAAACGTTTCCTTAGTGTCCAAGTTCTGCATTTTCAGTAACAACCAATGGGTATTCCTAGCCTCAAATATGATTGTAAATTTATTGGTGTTCCAAAAAGTGCCTATCCCTCCTGAGGCACCTCAGGCAGAGATTTCTCTTGCTTCACTTTTATTCCAAATTTTCTTGCTTTCTTGAAGGAAGACTATGTCTTCTAGCTTTGTCTCCTGGATGAGAAGTAAGTCTGGGTTTTCTATCCTGATTAGACTTCTGATGGCTTCTTCTTTAGTTTTTCTCCCAATACCTCTGCAATTCCAGGAGATGACCTTCATTATATATGCTTCTAGTAGGCTCCCTTGGAGCCTTGGGGCACATTTTTCAGTATCTTAGGCTTTAAGGCTAGCATTTTTTCCAATGTTGGTTGACTGCCCTGAAGTTTCTCTTTGTAGGTCTCCTGCTCCTTTTTTTTCTCTGTCGATTTTCTAGTCTCTTGTTGATCTTCTTACCGAGGTATGGGACTCTCCTATTTCTCCTTCCTCTTCGGATTCTTTCGTTTCCTGCTCTTCTTCCTCATCTTCTATTATCATGCCTTTTGGATCTTCAGCACTTATTCCTTTGTGGGAGGTTGAGGGAGTACCTTTGCTTATGGGAGTTGTTTTTTGAGCCTCGGTCTCCTGAGTAGATTCTGCCTCCTTTTGAGCCTCGCCCTCTTGTGTGATCTCTGGTTGTGTGCTCAGGGGATCATACTTGTTTTCAAGAAAGGATTTGATGGGGATCTCCTGAACAGTGGTTTGCTGGGTTCCTTTGCCATTAGGGCCTCCCTACTTCTAATTCTTGTGATAGGGTTTGGATCGCTTGACTTGATTCCATCCATCCTCTTTCCCCTGCACAACTTCATTGTTGGTCAGACAACCTCTAGCAAAATGACCATAAACATGACATTTCTGGCATCTGAAGGGCAACTGCTCATAGTCCAGTTTCTGCATGTGCATCCAGCTTCTAACCTTTATTATGATGGCCTTTGGTAGTCCCACCTCCAGATCTACTTCTACACAGATCCTGGCACAGTCGTACTGGTCCTTGTTGTTTGCACGATCTATGAATTTTCCCAGGTCGTTTCCAATATGTCTTAGAGAATCCTAGTTCCAGCAGTGCACTGGGAGATTTGGGAGCCTGACCCACACTGGGACTGCTTTTGGCACATCTACTGTCGGATCAAAGTCCAGGGTCCATTTGTTCAAATACAAACCTTGAGGGCCCATGAAGTAGGGGCCATTTTGAAAGATCAGGTCTTTGTATTCTTTTGATGTGAATTCGAAGAGGAAGTATCCTCTCCCCAGAAAGTAAGCGGTGACGCTTTCTTTGATCAGAGGTGCCCAATTTCTGTTAACCCAGCTTTCTGTGGTTTTTGGGGATGGCCATAGCCCAGTGAACTGACCGATGAGAGCCCGTTCAGCCAATGACAGGGCAACTTGGATCGGGGTTTCTAGAGGGAGGGAGATCACTTGAATATCGTCCAATCTCTTGACAAACTTTGCAGCTTCAGTATTTTTCTTCTTTGGTAGTCCTACTAAGAGCCTGTTGAAAGCCTCAGAAGGCGAGATTGGTGGAGGAGGTGGAAGAGACGCCTGGGGAGTGCCCAACCCCTCCATTGTCACAGTGTCTGAGATTAGATCTGTCAGGCAGCAGCTCGATCCATGAGAGGCAGGCTGCAGCAAGCAGTGAGACCTCAAGCGGACGGGTTCGCAGGAGCCAGGCCAGCAAAGGGTGGGGGCTCACTATCTGCAACTCGCGAAGGATGCGGATCTAGATTTTTGCACAGCAGGGTTGCAGAGCTCGAACTAACTTATTTTTCAAATTTATTTACAATTATACTTAACGTGTATAACACAACTTAAATTAAATTATTATTATTTAATTAAAAAATAATTTAACAAATTCTATAACTTAGTATTATTATTTTTTTACTGCTTAAATTTCAATTAATTAATATATCTATCTATCTATCTATCTATCTATCTATCTATCTATCTATCTCTCTCTCTCTCTCTCTCTCTCTATATATATATATATATATATATATATATATATATATATATATATATTAATTTTCTTTATTATGTTTTTATATATTTTATCTAAAATTAAGTTACTTATTAAAAGTAATTTTAAAATTTAATAAATAAAACGGTAAAAGCTAAAACATTTATATAGAATCCATAAAGTCTTACTAGCACAACAAGTTGAGGATGGGCCTTATCAATAAGGCGATCCAAAATCAAACCTCATGGGGGTGGTCAGGCCTATGCTAAGCAGAGGAGACATTCTCAAAAATATGAAGACGAAAATGAATCATGGTCAATCATGGTCAATCATATTTATTTTATGTTTTATAATATTTATCTTAACGTTTATATATCTTGGGTTTATAATATTAATCCCTTGGGTTTAATATTATTCCCTTGGGTTTATAATACCTTGGGGTACCTTGGGTTTATAATATTAATCCCTTCAGTTTAGAATATCAATCCCTTGGGTTGATTAATCTAAGGGTTCATATTGATAGGGTATAATTCATAAGGTTTATAATATTAATCCTAGGGTTTAATATAAAGATTTGGGTTTATAATCATGGACAACCATCGTACAATGTCACATTGTGTCAAAGATTGTCTCAATATGAAAATAAACCATGGTCCAACATCCCATTATGGCAAAGATTGTCTCAAAAGAAAATCAATCATGGTCAAACAAGTTTATTTTAGGGTTTATAGTATTCATTTAAGGATTTATAATATAAAATCTTAGATTTATTATAAATCCCTTAGGTTTAAAATCTAAGGGTTCGTACTCCTTTTGTTTATAATAAAAATCTCTTGTGTTTATAATCATGGTCAACTATGGCCCAACGTCACATTTTGACAAAAAATTTCTCCATATGAAAATCAACCATGGTCGAACATCGCATTGTGACAATGATTGTCTTAATATGAAAATCAATCATCCTCAACCATGGTCTAATGGCGCATTGTGATAAAGATTGTCTCAATATGAAAAAGAACCATGGTCAACCATGGCCATCCATGCTTATTTTAGGGTTTATAATATTTATCTTATGGTTTATATACTTTAGGTTTATCATATTAGTCCTTTGGGTTTAATATTTCTCCCTTGGGTTTATAATACCAATCTCTTGATTTTATTAATCTAAAGGTTCATATTCGTAGGGTATAATATTATTCATAAGGTTAATGATATTAATCTTAGTGTTTAATATAAATCCTTTGGGTTTATAATCATTGTTGACCATTGTCTAATGTCACATTGTGATAAAGATTGTCTCAATATGAAAATTAAGCATGGTCAACAATGGATAATTATGTTCCAATATTGCATTGGGACAAAGATTGTTTCAATATGAAATTCAACCATGGTAAACCATTAATCCCTTAGGTTTATAATATCAATTTGTTCCATTTATTAATCTAAGGGGTCATATTCATAAGGTGTAATATTGTTCATAGGGTTTATGATATAAATGATTGGGTTTAATATAAATCCCTTGGGTTTATAATCATGGTCAACCATAGTCCAATGTGACATTTTCACCCAGATTTTCTTAATATGAGAATCAACCATGGTCAACGTCGCAATGTGATAAATATTTGCTCAATATGAAAATGAACCATGATCAACTACAATCAACCATTTCATTTTAGAGTTTGTAATATTTATGTTAGGGTTCATATACCTTTGGTTTATAATATTAATCCCTGGGTTATAATACCTTGGGGTTTTAGAATTAATAACATTGCCAACCATATTTCAATGTCCCATTGTGACAATGATTATTTCGTTATGAAAATCAACCATGGTCAACCATTGTCAACCATCGTCAACCATGGTCAATCATGGTCAACCATGGTCCACTATCACATTGTGATAAAGATTGTCTCAATATGAAAATCAACCATGGTCCACCATGGTCATCCTTCGTCCAACGCCACAGTGTGACAAACATTGTCTAAATATCAAAATCAACCATTGTAAACCATGATTAACCATGTTTATTGTAGGGTTTATAGTATTTATCTTACATTTTATATACTTAAGGTTTATAATATTAATCCCTTAGGTTTAATAATATTTGCTTGGATTTATTATTTCCTTTGACTTATAATATTAGTCCCTTGGGTTTATTAATTTAAGGGTTCATATTCCTAGGGTATAATATTATTCATAAGGTTTATAACATTAATCATACGATTTAATATAAATCCCTTGTGTTTATAATCATGGTCAACCATATTTGAATGTCACATTATGGAAAATATTGTGTCAATATGAAAATCAACCATGGTCACCGTGGTCAACCATGGTCCAATTTGCCATTGTGATAAAGATTGCCTAAATATGAATCTCAACCATGCTAAACCATGGTCAACCATGTTTATTTTATGATTTATAGTATTTATCTTAGGGTTTATAATATTGATCACTTGGGTTTAATATTAATCCCTTGGGTTAAAAATTATTCCCCTAGGTTTTTACTATCAATCCCTTGAGTTTCTAATATCAACCTATTGGGTTTATGAATCTAATGGTTCATATTCCTAGGGTGTCATTCTGTTTATAGGGTCTACAATATAAATCCTTGGGTTTCATATAAATCCCTTGGGTTTATAATCATGCTCAACCATGGTCAAAACACAGTCGAAGGTCACATTCTGAAAAATATTTTCTCAATATGAAAATCAACCATGGTCCAACATCGCATTGTGACAAAGATTTTATGAATATCAAAATGAACCATGGTTAACCATGATCAGCCATGTTTATTTTAGGGTTTAGAATATTTATCTTAGGGCTTATATACCTTGGGTTTATAATAATAATCCCTTGGGTTTAATATTATCCCCTTGGGTTTGTAATTCATTAGGGTTTTACAATTAATAACATTGTCCACCATCTTCCAATGTCACACGGTCACAAAGATTTTTTCATTATGAAAATAAACCATGGTCAACCATTCTCAACCATATTCAATCATAGTCAATTACGGTTAACCATGGTCTAATGTCACATTGTGAAACAGATTGTCTCAATATGAAAATAAATCATTATCAACAATAGTCATCATTTGTCCAACGTCACATTGTAACAAAGATTGTCTGAATATGAAAATCAACCATGCCCAACCATGTTTATTTTAGGGTTTATAGTATTTATCTTACAATTTATATACTTAGGGTTTATAATATTAATCCTTGGGATTTAATATTATTCACTTGGGTTTATTATTTCGTTTGGTTTATAATATCAATCCCTTGGTTTTATTAATCTAAGGATTCATATTCCTAGGATATAATGTTATTCATAAGGTTTATAACATTAATCCTAGGATTTAATATAAATCTCTTCCGTTTATAATTATGGTTGACCATGTTCAACCATGGCCGAATATCACATTGTGAGTCTTAATATGAAAATCAACCATAGTCCAACGTGTCATTGTGACAAAGATTTTCTCAATATGAAAATCAGCCATGGTCAACCATGTTTATTTTAGGGTTTCTAGTGTTTATCCTAGGGTCTATATGCCTAGGTTTTATAATATTGATCACTTGGTTTTAATATTATTCTCTTGGGTTTAATATTATTCTCTTGTGTTTAATACTATTTGCTTGGGTATAAAATTATTCCTTTCCATTTTTTTATTAATCCCTTTAGTTTATTATTCCCTCGGATTTATAATATCAATCCATTGGGTTTATTATTTCCTTCGGTTTATAATATCAATCCGTTGGATTTATTAATCTAACAGTTCATATTCTTAAGGTGTAATTTTGTTCATATGGTTTATAATATAAATCATTGGGTTTAATATAAATCCCTCGGGTTTATAATCATGGTCAACCATGGTCCAATGCCACATTGTGACTAAGATTTTCTCAATATGAAAATCAACCATGGTCTAGCTTTGCATTGCGACAAATATTGTCTCGATTTGAAAAGAGATCATGCTCAACCATGGTCAAGCATTGTCCAACATTGCACTGTGACAAAATTTTTCTTAATATAAAAATAAACCATGGTCAGCCATGGTCATCCATGTTTATTTTATGGTTTATTTTATTTATCTTAGGATTTATTTGGCTTTATAATATTAATCCATTTGGTTTTTAATATTAATCCATTTGGTTTTTAATATTAATCCATTTGGTTTTTAATATTAATCCCTTGGGTTTAATATTATTCCTTAAGTTTATAGTACATTGGAGTTTTAGAATTAATTACATTGTCAACCATGGTTGAATGCCACATTATGACAAAGATTGTTGCAATATGAAAATCAACCATGGTCAACCATTTTCAACCATTGTCAACCATGGTCAACCATTTTTAACCATCATCAACCATTGTCAATCATGGTGAACCATGGTCCAATGTCACATTGTGACAAAGATTGTCTCAATATGAAAATCAACCATGGTCCATCATGGTCATCCTTGTTCCAACGTCGCATTGTGGTAAAGATTATTTGAATATGAAAATAAACCATGGTGGACCATGACCAACCATGATTATTGTAGGGTTTATAGTATTTATCTTATGGTTTATATATGTAAGGTTTATAATATTAATCCCCTAGGTTTAATATTATTCCCTTGGGTTTATTATTTCCTTTGGCTTATAATATCAATCCCTTGGGTTTATTAATTTAAGGGTTCATATTCCTAGGGTATATATTATTCATAAGGTTTATAACATTAATCACGCGATTTAATATAAATCCCTTGGGTTTATAATCATGGTTAACCATGGTCGAATGTCACATTGTGACAAAGATTGTGTCAATATGAAAATAAACCATGGTCACTGTGTTCAACCATGGTCCAATGTCCCATTGTGAAAAGGATTTTCTAAATATGAAACTCAACATGATAAACCATGGTCTTCCATGTTTATTTTATAGTTTATAGTATTTATCTTAGGGTTTATATATGTAGGGTTTATAATATTTATCACTTGGGTTTAATATTAATCCCTTGGGTTAAATATTTTCTTAATAATAATAATAATAATAACAATGGTATTTTTAATAGTTATTTTTGTAATAGTGTTATTTTTTTATTATTATATTTTTATCAATATGTATATTAATATTAAGATTAATATTAAATCTATACCATAAATGTCTATTGGAACTTTTCAATTGCATTTACTAATGTGGTTGTGCATCTGATTGACAGTATTGTATATGGAAATTCATATAAATGTATATAAATATCAATGTGTATTGATGTGTATTTATGAATATGGTCGATATATGCCTATCGACATTTATCAACCACATTTATTAATGTGGTTGTGCTACCTATATATTTTTTGACATAATATTTACTTACATTGGTTATATGACAAAACTCTACAACATAGAGTATACTAAATATATTTAGTTCTATTACATAGCAATTTATTAATTAATTGTTGTCTTAATTTATTAATTAAATATTACTATAACTTTCAAACTATAAATTCATAAAATATATTTAATGATTAACATATAATATTATTTATTAAAAATCAGCTTGACTCTCATTATTTTAGACCTTTATTTACAGTTTTGTATAATTTAATCATAAACAACCAAAAATATCAAAATAAATATATTATATATAAGAAGGTTATGCTCGATAAATTTGTTATTGATCTTTTTCTAAAACATAATTGAACTTATAAGGCAAGATTTCTAAAAGAAAGTAGTGTGAAATAAATCATACAGTGAAACCTATTCCTGAAGCCATACTTTCATGATTGAGAGAGATAATTTCTGGTTTTTATAGGACTTTCTTTCTAGTTGGTCAAATAGATGTAAGACCCTTTAACATCTTCCACCTATAAAAGAACATGTTGCTCTATGTCTCCTATCACATACAAAAGACTATTAACATATAGGACAATACGAGAAGACTAAGAAGAGGAAAATATTAGGAAGTCATAATTATTAGTCCTTGTCTTTGGGGCATGCAGTGACTCTAGTGATCGCTAGAGGGTTGACTAGACATTAATAAGTCCTTTGAAAAAAAATCTTCAGCTCTACTAATATTTACCCAAACTTTCAAGTTGCAATTTCCCTTCACAAGAATTTTATTGAAAGTTTTTATTTATACCTCTTATTGGAGCCTTCACCTATTCTGAGGCAACCTTACATATCCAACCAACCTTTCTCCAAAGTTTCTAAAACTCATGTAGATTTTTTTGAACTTTTATCCAAAGTTTGAAATTAGTTTTGGACTTCCATATATGCATGTTTTATGCAATGTTTGAAATTTTGTATGTCTCCCCAAAATTTGAAACTACATATATACCCAATGTTTTTTAAATTGAGTACATGTCAAGCATACACTTCTTTGGAAGCCATCTCTCTCCAAATGTCAACAGCTCCACCCCACGTGTCTTGGCACTACGACTTTACCCTTACCGCTTAGTCACTTCACACTAGATATTATAATGTGATGTACATATTATATAATATGATCTTCTATAAACATTTGAGCTTCTTTCTTGGGTTGTTTACCCCTGTTTCTTTGTTCATGTTTGATTGTTCATGCAGCGCATGTTTGTTTGTTCGTACAACCCAAACAAGCCCGATGTAGCAACTGCGTTTCTTTATACAAGTCATTTTACCAGATCTTTTCCAAGTGCTTTCTTAGGTGCCCCGGACTGAGAATTTTCTTGCCAAGCTACTTCTAAACACCTTCACCCCCTCTTCCCTAGCAATCTTCCATTTTTTCTTTCCACCTGAAAAATCAAATCAACAAATAAATCCAAGTAAATGAATGAATTCCCACAGAGACAGTGCTATTGCATAAAAAAATTCTTCTATTCTATGCTTGAAACTAATTGAATTTTGATTCAATTGCAGACATTGGGTAATAAAGCAACTAACCACAATGGAACTGGAGCACAAAATAGATTTAGTCTAGGTATTTGGTTGCAACAGTCAGTTAATTTATAAATGGTATGAACTTGTTTTGTTGTTGTTTATAGAGTAATATCTACATGGTATGCACACGTTTTCTATAATTTCTAGAGAAACAAACACATATTTTTCCTCTGTTAAATTAATTTACAAGGAGGCTTCTTAGTTTGCATGTTATTAAGAAAGTTAATTATATTTTGAACTCAATTCCTACTTCATGTTTTAAGCTTCTTTTACTTCATGTTTTAAGCTTGTTTTTCTTATACATAGGTACTAATGACTTAACCGGAGCTACCTGTCATAGTGTTGCCTTATGCGGTTGTGGAACCTCATCTCCTAGTAGTATCCCTTCATATAGTTGAGTGGTTAGCACTGTTGAATCCATATCAACCTCCTCCTCTTAGTACTTCCAAACCCGTTTTGGTAGTGAAACCTCATGGTGCCATAGCTATGGAACCTCAGCAAGAGAAAGGTCCATTAGTGGCTAACTAACATCTGGTAGTCTTGAAAATCCTATCATGCCAATAAATTCATGGTAAAACATGATCAATAGGGATTGTTGGGCAAGTTCCAGTAAGCAAAATTTCCCATCCTAAGAACTGTATTTATAGAAGTAAGAATTGAACATAGTGTGTTCTCATCTCACTCAACCTAAAATAAATGACTTGAGATTCTAAATCCTATGACATCCCCTAGTAGTTGTTGGCTAGTTTATGTATGTGTGTAATAAATGGCAATAGAGCCAAATAATAGGATTAATTATTGTAAATAATTGATTTATAAAAGAAATAATTACTTGAGGAAATTATGCACTCAGGTGAGACATTCGAGATAAAATTATAAAAATTCTTCATGATTAGAATCTTGAAAGATTATAGATAAGGTAAGGAAGGGAGATAAAGTCCCTTAGAAACAGCTTAATGGGAGAAAAATACTGAGCCTGGTTTCCCTTAAAGCACTGTGGTGGAGAAAGGCAAGATTTAAAAGCAATATCCTAGGTAAGAAAGTAGTAAAGTTTACCAAAAGTGGTACGTTGCTGAATTAGAAACATTATCATGAAGAAAGGGAATCAAAAACCCATTGAGGAGATCAACAAGAGGTTGTTGATTCTTTGGGAATTTACAATTGAGCTCAGGGGATAACTTGAGGAAATTCGTTGTTGGGAGGATAGTGTCTCTTGGTGCAGATTTATGTGTAATCAGATTCTCGAATCCTCTTGTTTGGTTTATGTTGGTTATTCTAAATTATTGTATAGTTTTGAAGACGTCTATGCTACATATGTGGATATTTTAATAGTTGTAGCATAGTATACTAGTTAGATGTTTAGGTCCATAAATGCAATTTTACATATGAGTTATTGATTTAAATGTTTCTGTAAATTCCCATGTATTTGTGAATGTCTATACTAGTTATGAAATTAAATTGGTATGTAGATCTTAATGCATTTGCAGATTAGTATTTTGGAATTTAATTAAGATCTACTGTAGTTTCAGAAAAGGGATAATCATATATGATGCTATATTGTGTAGCAGGCAACATGTATTATATATATTGAATTCTATGAAATGCAGTAAACTTCGTGCATATATAGTTATCTAATAAATAGTAATGACATCGACTCTAGTGCGAGATACAAAAGTATACACAATATTTTATAGGTAAACATGAAAGGCAAGGTGCACGAGATCTAAACATTAATACAAGAATGAATATTCATACTTAGCATACAGTAGGAAAAGCTATAACAGGGAAGTGAAATATGAAAATTTCAGATTACAAAGTAAAGTAAAACTAGTGTTAAGAATCAAAGTATAATAATATCATTGAATTCGAGATAAAGAATTTGTTGTTCTTGAGGAGGGAAAAAATACATATAGATCTAGTCATGAGTAGAATAAAGAATTTATTTTTGAGTCATATTATATAGAAAACTCCCAAGTATATCTCATCAAATAGGATTTATAGTGCAGGAGACAAATAAGTGCATAACTACAAATTATGCCAATTAAGTGAACAACCAAAGAACTAATCTACTAGAAATAAATTATGTGTGGTTTCATAGTAACTCAGGTGGATGAGTTATTTTATGCATAACAACGAGATACTAACTGTGTTGTGTGAGAAGGTATGAGAAGGTGTCACTGCTATCAATCCAATTGGAAGCTTGGGTATAATATAGTAGTTAACCATATGGTGCACCAAAAAGCTATATCCATAGTAGGTAATAGATGAAATCTCCAGAGAAACCTAGTGCACTCACCCAAAATTAATAGTTAGATAACAAACGAATTACAACAATTCACAGTAATTGAGGTGATCCAAATATCATAAATAATATTGATACATTACAAAGAATAAACAGAAACAACAAATACTAATTATGTAATTACATTCCGAGTTGACACAGACATATTACACAATGTGGAAGATAGTAATTGCAAAGAAATGTTGCTTTAAATTACCTAAACCTTACGCTAACAACAAATAAAAGGGACTGCCACCCTGTGACCTTATACATGTCCATCGACAAGCTAGACTAAGAGATGTGAAAATGATATGACACTGGCCATGAAGGTAGTCCAGACATAGAGATCACTCTCAACATACTAAATAAACTAGAGTAGTAGTACTTATATAGAAAACTCTTTCTTCCAAAATAGAAATAGGTCATGCATTAATAACAAGGCATGGGAGTGAGAAATGGAATCCATATAAGGAAATAAACCAAATTGTTTTGGTTTATAGATTAAGTTTAAGAAATATTTACATAAGAAATGACACGACATTGTAGCCATTCATAGCAAAGAAGTAGATTGTGCTAACTATAAGACACTTAAACAATATATGCCTAATAAACTTGGTTTCAAGCCTCTATAAATGGTGAGAAACCATTACAGCCAAGTACTTAAAAAAAATTGAAATAGGGAAAAATCCTCTACCCAAATAGAGTGAAAGTAAATAATTCCAATGCCAACATATGTCGCTACCCAAGGTGATTTCCCAGTGGTGCAGGAATTGGGTCATGTACTGGCAGACAAAGCATCAAAACCAGTAAATTATGAGCTACCAAGGTTCAACTTATAAGACAGGTACATACGAGAGTAAGCATTTGCTACTCAGTCGCAGTAGTACAAGCATACCCAATTAAGATTAGTCTGAAGGAAAAAAAAACAGAAACTCATGGAGAAAGGGTGGTACTACTAATGGGCATCAGGGATGCCTAAACACAACCCCTGGAGAACCCATACAGTCACAAATCCATACCATTAATCTACCAGTATCATAAATTCAATAATTATAACTAGAGGAGGTGCACCCTTACACTGAGAAGAATTGGTGGCATACCTGGTATTGAAAAGTAACCTTGAGGAAGTTGAATTCAGTGAGATCTCTTGGAAAACCTTCTATCGTAGTGGGTGTCTCTGTAACAAGTCCAACAACAGAGGGAAATAATGAATTAGAAATTAAACAAAAAAATTGTTATATGGAAAATAAAATGTCACAGGGAAGAATATAGGGATGATAATGTCGACCTCAGTGATTCGAATGAGGTAATAATGGTTTCAAGGTGAGATAGAAATCAGAGAGCAAGACCAGTACAACATCACATATTACCTCCTTCGAACCTAAAAGGAGAAAAAAAAACAGGATTACAAAACCCAACAAAAGAAAAGAAAAAAAAAACCCACATAACTAAATACAAGCAGTAAAACCCATCACGGATTGTTGAATCTATGAGTAAACAAGGAAATATGGAGTGTGTCTCTATACCTATGAAAGTATGCTTTAGATTCCATGGTTTTACATTTGGTCATATGGAAATCAAATGGGAGCCGCAGAGGAGGTAGTGCGCTATAAGAAAGAAGACTCCACTAGAAATAATGAAATGCAAAGCTACGTTTAGGTTGACAAGAGGGAAACACAAAATTGTGTCGACCATTGATTGCAGGGAGAAATCTCCACCATCCACACATCCCAACAAATGGATGTCCAGGTGCACCAATGTGGAATAGAGGAGTTGGCTGCGATCTATTGGTCCACTTAGATGTGGGGAAAATTGCTAGCAGGTGAAGGACAAGAGTTAATTAATCAAGTGGTTGGGGGCTGGAGTAATGCATAACATCTAAGTTCCAAAATCACCTCATAGTTAAACGATGCAGCAAAAAACTTTATGCACTCTATCCTATACTACTAAACTGATAGTAATGGTGGTACCTTAAAAGAATATCACAATAATCTATCACAAACATGGTATAATATTTGAGACATGGGGTATAACACCTTATTGTGGAAAAATATATTTACGATGAGACCTCAATGTTTGGATTAAGTATTGAATCATGGGTGAGACATAATGTAGATATAAATGGGAATTTAATTAGGAATATCTTTAAAATAGAAATTAAAAAAAGAGATTACTGAGCTTATCTTGACAGTAGCTTAGGGTAGCTCATAAGAATTTTTATATCAATGGAAATTTTCTTTTTTGAGGCTTGGCATATTACATATGGCATCAAAGCCAAGTAACATCATTGGGCCTCGTAATTGGGAAAGATTGATTTATTGTTTGTTATAGAAAAATTTCTTTTGGGTTAATGGTTTAGTTTCAATTATTTTTAAAGAATAGTAAACTAGTGTTGTCTAAATGTATTAAGTAGCAAAGTTCAATGGAAGAAGAAATCCCAGACAACCCTAGAGGTGTGGGATTATACATTGAGCTAGGCGAGGGGGCCACCACAGCAAATACTCAATTTCTGGAAGTTATAAAAAACTTACAACAATAACTAGTACAACTTAGGAACAATAATGAGAGGTTGTTGAAAGCCGGTGAGGAACAGGAGAAGATGACAAGTGGACTGACAAAAGGGTCTAGTCACAAAATAATGGAACCAAAAGTAGAGAAAACAGGGAAAGAAGTGAATGAACCTGAACCTCCTAAAATTGCGGGGGAGTCTGACAGAACTTATCCATAGAATCAGAGGAAAAAGAGTCAAGTTGAGCTACAAGGAGAATTTTGAAAGATAAAACCCCCTACCTTTGATGGGGAAAGGGAAGAAGATACATAATCAAGGCTGTTAAATATGAAAAAATACTTTTAGGTATATGAATATGAGAGTAATTTGAAGGCCTGTTGGCTATTTACAGATTACAGGGTAAGGCAACTCTCTGCTGGGAGGAAGTTAAAAAGTGCATTTGCTTGAAGAAAGGATTGTGTCTTAGGAATAATTCCAGGAACGTTTTAAAAAAAGATACTTAAGTGAACATTATAATGATGATCGGGCTAAGGAATTGCATGAAATAAGGCTGGGACAACTTTCAATGGATGAATTTCTTGCAAAATTAACCAACCTGCTATGATATGTACCCTACATTAAAGAAGAAAAAGCTAAGGTACAACACTTATTGAACTATCTACCCATAATGTATAAGTAGCAGATCGAGTTTGATAACCCAAATACCATGGAATAGGCAACCAGAAAAGCCCAACTGTGCTATCAACAATTTCATAATAAAGGGGAAAACTTGAAATCTTGGTCAAACAAGGATAGGAGTAAAAGTTCTATTGGTACAAAACGAGAGAAACCCACATAGGTGAAATTTTTTGCAAAAGATCATGTGCAGAAAAAACTTAATAAAGGAAATATCAACATTTCGGTACAGTATCAAGTGGGATCAATGAAAGTGAACTTAGATGGGAGGAAGAATGGAGGAGGAAAAGAAAGAGAACCTTTGAAATGTTGGGGATGTGGCGAGCCTCATTTGCTAAGAGACTATCCCCACAATCCTTAATCTGTACACAATCTATAGAGTGTGTAAGAAGCCACAACTCTAAATGATATTTCCTAGAGTATTCCTAGGATAAGCACTACCTTAGAAGACAAACATGTATAACATCAATCAACCATGATTGAAATTGAAGTTATTCTCCTAAACCAACTAGTTTCTGTTTTAATTGACCCCGGGGCTAGTTTGAGCTATATTGGACCCCATATAGTAGAAAAATGCTCTCTTAAAATTGAAAATTTTAAAATCGTGTGGTTAGTACAGATGACCATGGGGACTAAGAGAAGAGAAACTACTCAAGTTAGACAATTCCCTCTAAATTTACATAGATATGCAACCACAGTAAATCTGAATGTTCTTCCCTTAGGATCATACAATATTATGATAGGCATGGATTTGCTTGAATAGCAGGGAGCAGTAATAAACTGTTTGACAAAGAAAGTAAGTTGTGTAGGACATGATAGGTAGAACCAGATTATACAGGGAGTTCTGAAGCTGGTATCAGTGCGGTAAATTTCTGCAATGAAATGAAAAAGTATGTTCGAAAAGGATGTCAATTGTATCTAGTGCAAGTGGAGGAAGGGAAATAGCAACGACAAGAACTGACTTTAGATACTCCACTGTCATTAAGGAATTTCAAGATGTGTTCCTGGAAGAAATTCCCAGCTTATCGCCACACAAAGATATAGATTTCACCATAGATTTGGTACCTCAGGCAGCACGAGTCTCGAGAGCTCCTTACTGAATGAGCCCAACTGAAATGCTAGAATTAAGAATGTAGTTGCAGGAATTGTTAGACAAGGGGTATATCAGACTGATTGTGTCATCCTTGGGGCACCATTTATATTTGTTAAAAATAAGGATGGTACCTTTAGGATGTGCATAGATTACCGCCAGCTGAGCAAGTTAACAATAAAGAACAAGTACCCATTTCCCCACATCGATGATTTATTTGACCAAGTAAGGGGGGTTTAAATATTGATTCAAGGATCGGTTATCTTCAACTTAGGATTAAGCCGAAATATGTCCATAAAACAAAATTCAGAACTAGATACAAGCATTATGAGTTTGTTGTGTTGCCTCTCAGCTTTACGAATGCTTTGACAACCTTTATGTGTCTAATGAACAACATACTCAGAAAATTCCTAGACATATTTGTATTAATATTTATTTAAGATATCGTAATATACTCCTAAAATAAGGAGGAACATAAGGAGCATTTAAAACTTGTTTTGGACACACTAAGGGAAAAGCATTTATACATTAAGTACAACAAATGTGAGTTTTACAAAACCAGGATATAGTACCTATGGCATATTATTTCTAAAGAAGGGTTGGTTGTGGATCCGAAGAAGGTAAAGACGATGGTGAATTGGCTCGTACGAAAAGATGCACCAGTTGTTCGATATTTTATGGGGCTAGAAAGTTATTACGACCGGTTCATTGAAGGTTTTTCAAAAATAGCTCATCCCATCACCTCATTACAATAGAAGGGAGTCAAATATGAATGGACAGTAGAATGCCACTAAAGCTTTGATAAGATTAAACAATTACTTAGTACAACCCCCATTTTGAAATTGACAGACCCAAAAAAAGAGTTCACAGTGTGTATGGATGCCAATTTAGAAGGATTAGGAGTTCTTTTGAAAGGGAACTTCGTAATTGCTTATGAATCTAGAAAACTAAAGGGACGTAGAAGAAATTATGGAGTGTATGATTTAGAGCTAGTCATTGTTATACACACACTAAATATGTGGAGGCATTACCTATTGGGAAAGAAATTCATCTTAACCACAAACCACATCATCCATAAATCCCTCTTTAGTTAAACGTGCGACAAACCTGATGGATGGCCTTTCTTAGTGAGTTTGATTTCAATATAAGGCATATAAAAGTTAAAGAGAACAAGATAGTTGATGAAATGAGTCGACATGCTCATAATCTAGTGAACATTAGTGGTAGCAAAATTACTATTGATTTTCTTGAGAAACTTAGAGAAAGTACACTTGTTGACCCAAAGTATCAGGAATTACAGATTAAAATACAACAAAGTAATGTTCTGGGGTATAGTGAAAATGCAAAAAAATTGTTGATATATAGAAACAGATTGTGTATTCCTGTAGTAGAAGAGTTGAAACAGTAGATATTTGATGAATATCATAAAAAACATTACGTGGGACACCCCGACTATCAAAAGATGGTCACAAAATTAAGAAAAAAAAATTTGGCCAAGAATGAAGAAGGACGTAGTAGAATTTCTGAGAAAGTGCCTACAATGTCAATAGGTGAAAGTAGAACACCAACACGTGGTTGTGTTTTTAAATCCCTTGCCCATTCCGTAGTGGAAATGGGAAATCATCTCATTGGATTTCATAATAGAATTTCCTAGAACAAAAGGACAACATGACTCTATAATGGTAGTGGTGGATTTACTAAGTAAAGCATCCCATTTTCTGCTAGTATAGTCTACCTTTGGTACTGTACAAATCTCATAGATTTTTATGAAGGAAATATTCCAGCTCAATGGGGTTCCTAAAATGATAGTATTTGACAGAGACACTAAATTCACCTCCAACTTTTGGAAAGCATTGTTTAGCGGTTTGGGTACCAAATTAAACTAGCACCACATATCATCCCCAAACTGATGGTCAGACTGAAATAACCAACCAAATTTTGTAGGATATTCTTTGGTTGTATGTGATGGATCGACCAACGAGATGGAAAGATTTTCTCCATTTGGCATAATTTTCCTATAACAATAGCTATCAAGAAATGATTAAAAGGAGTCCATTTGATGTCTTGTATGGTAGAAAATGCCATACCCTTCTTAGTTGGAGTCAACCAGAGGTCGAAATGATGGACCAGATGCCTTACATGAAATGGAACATATAATGTGCAGAATTCAGCAGAATATTAAGGCTTCCCATGATCGAAAAAAGAGTTACGTCGACAAAAAGAGACTACATAAGGAATTTAAAATTGGTGAGCATGTGCATATTCGGGTAAAACCCAAGAGAAGCACCCTTAGAACTAGTTCTTACCCAAAATTGCCACCCCACTACTATGGGCCATTTGAAATCTTGGACAGAATAGGACCTCTAGCCTATCAACTAGCTCTCCTGAGTCACATTAAAGTCCATATTGTTTTTCATGTTTCTTCACTAAATAAATATGTCATGATTTTCCTCATATTATTGATTCAAAAATGTTACAGGTGGAGCCCAATGGAGAATTCATTGCAAAAACGCTTTGCATTCTCGATTGGAAAGAGATCTGGCTTTGGTATAGAGTCATCTCTCAAGTTAAAGTATAGTGGCAACACTATACTCTTGAGGAGGCCACGTGGTAGTGAGAAGTCAAGATGCAGAAGTTTTTTTCAACATTTTTCCATAAGCATACTTAGTTAAAATAAACACCGAGGATGGTGTTAAAATAAGGGGGAGTATGTGAAATCCTCTAGTAGTTGCTGGTTAGTTTATGTAGGTGTGTAATAAATGACGATAAAGAAAAAAAATTGGACTAATTATTGCAAATAATTGATTTATAAAAGAAGTAATTATTTGAGGAAATTATGCACTCAGGTGAGACACTCGAGATAAGACTGTAAAAATTATTCATGATTAGAATCTTGAAAGATTCTAGATAATATAAGGGAGGGAGATAAAGTCCCTTAGAAACATCTAAGTGGGAGAAACGGCTGAGCCTTGTTGCCTTTAAAGCACTGAGGGTGAGAAAGGCAGGCTTTAAAAGCAAAAGCCTAGGAAAGAAAGTAGTAAATCTTACCAAAAATGGGATGTCACTGAATTAGAAGAAATATCATGAAGAAAGAGAATTAAAAACCCATTGAGGAGATCAACAAGTGGTTGTTGATTCTACGGAAATTTACAATTGAGCTCCGGGGAGAATTGGAGGTAGTTTGCAGTTGGGAGGATAGTGTCTCCTGATGTAGTTTTCCAAGCAATCATATTCTCTAAGCCTCTGGTTTGGTTTATGTTGATTATTTTAAAATCTTTATGAAGACGTCTATGCTAAATATGTGGATATTTTTAATAGTTGTAGCATAGTATATCAGTTAGAGGTTTAGGTCCATAAATGAAATTTTATAGATGAGTTATTGATTTAAATGTTTCTCTAAATTCCCATGTATTTGTGAATGCCTATACTAGTTATGAATTAAATTGTTATGTAGATCTTAATGCATTTGCAGATTAATATTCTGGAATTTAATTAAGATTCTTTATTGTGTATCAAGCAACATGTATTATATATATCAAATTTTATGACATGCCGTATACTTCACACACGCATAGTTACCTAATAAATAGTAATGACAATGACTAGCGAGAGATACACAAGAATACATAAAATTGTACAGCTAAACATGAAAGGTAGAGTTCATGAGATCTAAATATTAATATAAGCATGCATATTCATACTTTTCATACTGTAGGAAAATTTGTAACAGGGAAATGAAATATGTAAATTTCATATTATAAAGTAAAGTACGGCTAGTGTTAGGAATCAAAGTATAAAAATATCATTGGATTTAGGATAAATAATTTGGTGTTCTTGAGGAGGGAAAAAATACAGACAGATATATTCATGAGTAGAATAAAGAATTTATTTTTTAGTCATATTATATATAAAATCCCCAAGTATATCTCATCAAATAGGATTTCTAGTGCAGGAGAAAAATAAGTACAAAACTACAAATTATGCCAATTAATTGAACAACCAAATAATTAATCAACCATAAATAAATCAAGTGTGGTTTCTTAGTAACTCAGGTGCATGAGTTCTTTTATGAGAAAAATCAAGATACTAACTGTGTTGTGTGACAAGGTGAGAGATGGTGCCACTACTATCAATCCAGCTAGAAGCTTGGATATCAAATAGTAGTTAACCATACGGTGCAACAAAAAGCTATATCCAGAGCAGGTAATAGAGAAACTCTCTGGAGCAACCCAGTGCATTCACCCATAAGTAATAGTTAGAAACAAATAAATTACAACAACTCACAGTACTAGAAGTGATCCAAATATCATAAATAATATTGATACAATACAAAGAAGAAACAGAAACAACGAATAATAATTATGTAATTACATTCCTAGTCGACAAAGACATATTACACACTGTCAAAAATAGGAATTGCAAAGAAATGATTATTTAAACTACTTAAAACTTACACTAACAACAAATAAAGGGACTGCCACCCTGTGACCTTATACGTGTCCATCGACAAGCTAGACTAAGAGCAAGTCGAAATGATATGATAGAGGGAATGAATTATGTCCACATATACATATCACTCTCGACATACTAAATAAATTAGAGTAGTAGTACTTATATAGACAAACTCTTTCTTCCAAAATAGAAATAGTTCATGCATTAATAACAAGGTATGGGAGTGTAAAAAGGAATGCTTATAAGGAACGAAATGAAAGAGTTTTGGTTTATATATTAAGTCTGAGAAATATTTGCATAAGAAATGACCTCATAAACCTAGAAATGACAGGGCACTGTGGCCATTCGTAGTAGAGAAGTAGATTGTGATAAGTATAAGAACTTAAACACTATATTCCTCATAAACTTGGTGTTAGGATCTATGATTGGTGAGAAACCATTATAGTTGAGTACTTAAAAAAGGAATGAAATAGGGAAAAATCTTCTGCCGAGACAGAGCGAAAGTAAACAATTCCCATGTCAGTGTATGTCGCTACCTAAGGTGATTTCTCATCAGTGCGGGAATTCAGTCAAGTCCTCACGGATAGAGTATTAAAATCCAATAAATTATGAGCACCCAAGGTTCAACCTGTAAGACAAGTATATACAAGAGTAATTATTCGCTAGTCATTCGCACTAGTACAAGTGTACCCAACTAAGATTAACCTGAAGTAAAAAAAGAGAAACACATGGAGAAAGGAAGGTACCACTGATGGGCATGAGGAATTCCTAAAGAAAACTCTTGGAGAACCAATACAGTCATAAATCCCAACCATTAATCTAACGGTATCATAAATTCAGATATTATAACTAGAGGAGGTGCAGCTTTACACCAAGAAGAATTGATGGCATACTTGGTATTGAAAAGCATCCTTGAGGAAGTTGAGGTTGCCAAGGTCTCTTAGCAAACCCTCTCTCATGGTGGCTTTCTCTGTAACAAATCCACCAATAGACAGAAATCGTTAATTAGAAATTAAAAAAAAAATACTAGATGGACAAGAAAATGTCACAGGGAAGAGTAGAGGGATGATAATGTCGACCTTAGTGGTTCGACTAAGGTAATAATGGCACCAAGGTGAGATAGAACCTAGATAGCAGGACCAATACAACTTCACCTATTACCTCCTTGGAACCTGAAAGAAGAAAAAAAGCTGGATTACAAAACCCAACAAAAGGAAAGGAAAAAAACAACAAAACTAGATATAGCAGTAAAACCCATGACAGAACTTTGAATCTCTAAGTAAAAAAAGAAATATGGAGTGTATCTATATACCTGTGCAAGTATGCTACAAATTTCATTATTATACATTCGTCCATATGGAAATCGAATGGGAGCTGTAGAGGAGGCGAAAAGTTGTAAGAAAGAAGACTCCCTCAGCAACAATGAAATGCAAATCTAGGGTTAGGTCGACAAGAGGGAAAACCAAACTTGTATCGATGGTTGATCACAAGGAACAATCTCCACCATCCATGCATCCCAACAAATGGATGCCCAAGGGTGCCCATGTGGGATCGAGGAGTTGGTTGCAATGTATTAGCCCCACCTAGACATGGGGAAAATCGCTAGCAGGTGAAGGAGAAGCGCTCATTAATCAAGCGGTCAGGGGGTGGAGTAATGCATAGCATCTAAGTTCCAAAATCACCTCATAGGTAAACCATGCAACAAAACACTTTATGCGCTCTGTCCTATGGTATTAAATCGATAGTAATGGTAGTACTTTAAAAGAATATCACAATAACATATCACAGACATGGTATAATAGTTGAGACATGGTGGGTAGAACACCTTATTGTGGAAAAATATATTTATGATGATACCTTAATGCTTGCATTAAGAATTGAATCGTGGGTGAGACATAATGTAGATATAAGTGGGAGTTTAATTAGGAATATCCTAAAAAAAAAAGACATTGCCGAGCTTATCTAGACAGTAGCTTAGGGTAGCTCATAAGAATGTTTATATCAATCGATTTTTCTTTTAGAGGCTAGGTATATTACAACTCCAAACACGCACATTCATTTCCTATCCTATATTAACAATCTTGTATGAACTATGATAATCAAATGTCTCAAGGCTCATTGTTTGTATTCTTGATATTCATTTTTTTAAGAGATAGTGAGAAGATATTATGATAGGGAAACTGTAAATCTCACATGAATAAAATGTGTCCACTGTTGTATAAATTTTCCGTAATCCAAAATACAATAATAAATACTAAATAAATTTCTAGAATCTCAAGTGCCAAGTCCAAATGGCTACGAACCTTGTCTTTTTCCTTCTAGTTGCAATCCTAACGATTCAACTCAATGCATTAACATTGATGCCATTGTTGGCCAAACTACATTTTTTGAAAGCAAATTTCTCACGTAATTGGAATAATTTTGTACTAATGGTGGACGAATGCCTCAGTTCCACTCTGCCATACTTTTGTATTAATGTTAGTCGAATGTCTCAGTCCCAGCCTTAGGTACGTAAGAATTTTTTATTAGAGTTTCAAAATCAGCTCTCGGATGTTGCTAAGTGGCATGAACATGGATGAACTCCTAACATTTGGCTATACCCATGCACAAGTGGCATGAGTTATTAGCTGTGCCCATCAACAAACTTGACAACCCTTGACGTCTGCATCATCTAATGCATAAATGTTTTCTCTATATTTCCCAGAAAAGACAGGTCGAGCAGTGTTTATAATATTTCCCAGAGAAAAAAACACATTGAGCAACATTTATAACATACTTTATGGCGAATAACTATTACAATGATTTTTGTAAATTATTGTCCACTTATAAGAGTCAAGAGTCAATATTATGTTTAGGTTTGTATTCTCCAACCAACTAGTCTATAAAATTTATAGACCTTAACCTTTGAATAAGGTATGTGGACAATTGAATGAGTAAGAAATTTTAGAGTGCAATTATGCGGCATATACTTGATACTCTTGAACATATAAAGTTGATATACTATATATTTGCTTGGAGATTACCATTTGGAAAAAAAGACTTTTGAACGTATAGACCTAAAATTATAGCGAGTTCAAAGATTTATTGGTTTTATTTTTCCAAAGATTTCTTAACATTGTAGTTTGCTTCACTTGTACTTCGAAAGCAAGACTCTATGAATGGAAAGTGTTTTAATTAATTGCTACATAATCGACTTCAGATATTATCAGGACATATGGGTCAACGGTTGACGGTGTCTCGCCTCTCGCGAGGAAGTCAACACCAGTGAAATCAGTAGAAACCATTGAAGTCAATAAAGGATCTCATCCTGTCTCGATCATTCTTCGATTAGCACGCCGGGTCAGCTACGCAACTTCCGTGTGAAGGCTAAAATCGGTTGGTCAGAAAATCGAAGAAAACAAAATTGTTGTTAATTTTTTATTCGTGTCGTTTGTTTTTTTTAATATATATAGAATCAAGAACATTTTTATTGTGAAAATTTTAATTTAATGAATCTTATTAAATTTTAGACCAATTAAATTAGAAATAAATTTAAAAACTTCCCAAAAAAATACACCTAAAAGAACTCTAACAACTATCATTAACTATTTTTGAGTGACACGCACTTGGACAGAAAGGAGACGACCAGGATGCGACCCGTGCGAGATTGATTTTATAGAGATCATAACTTACGGCGGTGAAATGTACCCAGAAACTTCCAAATCAAACGGGCGGTGGATTCAATATGACCAGACGTAGCCTCTCATGTGTCATTCTTTATTTTTCAACCTTTTTCATGCCAGAGTTTCACTCTATTTATACCGCGATTCCATTGGAAAGTTTGTGAGTCCATGTTTCATTTTGCGCGTCTGGTATGTTTATTGTTCATGGATTTCCATTCTAGCGCAGGCCCTCCAGAAACAGCTGGGGAGAACCCAGCGGACACTTTATGCAGATAAAGAATGATGTGGGATTCTTAAATATATTTTTATTAAGTTGGAAGATGTGGGATATTGCATGGAGGGCCACAGCGAGTGATGTAGGCAAGGATGACTTGCCAACATCCACTAAAATTATGAAGAGGAAAAATCATGCTGCATATCATTTGCAGGGGACAGTTGGCAAGTATCCTTGGCTGTATATCTTGCGGTGCTTCTCATGGCAGACCTCACATGATATTATATATATAGAGGAATACGTTACTTGGCAGAAGAATAATAGTATGGCATCACCCAGGCACAACAAATATTTATTATTCTTACATTGTTTGAATCTGATCGTATTAGCATCTGGGAGGTAGTATACCGTGCCACGGCAATGGAATTTTTTTCCTCAGCTTGCTCTAAAGCACTTAGATCTTGCTGCTTTCATATATATTTCTGAGCAATTAGACAACATTTTGAAGAGGGTCATTTCGTTACAGGCAAGGTAAGCATGATTGAGGATCATATAATTTATTTGGCAAGCGTGATTGAGGATCATATGATTGAGGATCACAGTCTTCAAAGGAGTCTGTTAGTAATGTTGTGGTAAATCACAGTCTTTAAAGGCAGTTGTTTGAGATTGTTAGAAGCTTGGACAAATAATTTGACTATTAAAGCTTACTAAAACATGTTGGGAATTTCTGATAATTCCAAAAAAAACAGAACAAAACAGAACAATACTCTGTTTTAACACAACAGAAACAGAAAAAAATCGCTTTGCTGAAACTGGTGTTTCAGCAACGCAGTTTTGTTAGTTGCTGAATGCTGTGTTTCAGCAACGGTGTTTCAACAACACTCTGTTTTGATGTCAAGACTATTTTCTGCTTACGGTGTAACAACAACACTCTGTTTTGACGTCAAGACTATTTTCTGCTTACGGTATATCAACAACACACAAAAAAAACTTCTATTTATAAATAGTAAACCAACTGATACAAATTCGTCTTCCGCACATAGAGGGATTTTCACAATTTCTATTACAAAACATCTTCCTCTTAACAGAGGGATTCACCAATTTATGCTGAAGAGCATCTTCCTCTTAACAGAGGGATTCACTAATGACTATGCTGAAAAACATCTTCCTCTTGATAGAGGGATTCACCAAGGAACGCTTTAGTTCCACAAAAATAACATCCTCCTTCAATCAGAGGGATTCTCCAACATGCCTTCTTCAGAGGCACTTCAATCTGTGTCTTACATTCATTTAGCACATACGTGTTGCAGCGTATTGCCTTTTGTTTTCTCAACAGAACAACTGCAGATATTTCATGCTGCTGTGTTTTCTACCCTCTCTCACAGCAAACAATCACAAAACAAATTATATTCAAATCTACACTGCTGTGCATTTCACTATTCTGGAAGCATTTTTCTTCATGTTGTTGTGTGCTCTCCTCTGCTCTCTATATAATCTACACTCCTGTGTCTACACATATATAGTGCAATAGGGGTCATAACGGTCCATCAACCGCTTCAACTCTCTAATAGAGTCTCTAGTGCAATTTGCTGCTCATAATGAACGAAATCTTATCTTTCTGACATTCTGTTGTGCTTCTTGAGTCGGTTGTGTGGAAACCCATAGCTGATAAATGTTGCGGCCGGCTCGAGGCTGATTCTTTTCACTATCGGCCATTTTGCTCTTTAATGCGGTTGTTTAGAAGTAATGGCATAGCGGTGGATCTGATCTTCCTCCTTCAGGAACACAAAAACAATTAAAGGGTGAAAAGACAGTAATGGTAGTGGCCTTTTTTTTAAGTAAAGTAGTTGTTGCTGTTCAACTGTTCACTACAGTTGAAATCATAATTTCAACACTCCCCTTTAATTTCAACTGCTGGGTTATCAGTCATACCCAGACGTTTCCTTAAAAACTCGAAACTTTTCTGCCTATTCGTATCAGCTTCCTTTCATCGCTTTCACTGTTGTGTTTAGGTGCTTTAATCATGCAATACCCTCTTTCTCTCTGCCTCAGGCAAGATTTCCAATCTTTGCATCTCCAAGCTATCCTGCAACCTTTTCTTCTCTGCTTTTATGGCAGATTTAATTTCATATCTTTCCCCTATAAGAAGATCTTCATCAAAGAATAACTATTAATATAATTCAGCAATAACGATAAAAAATTAGAGGCTCCCCCTAACTGTATGCATCATCTTCTTTCGGCAAAATCTTCTCAAAAGAAACTTAGATTGGCTGGGGAGCTCGAAGGACTTTCCGACTGTATTTCCTTCCTTCTCCATACTTGTGTAACGTTCTTCTTTTGTGTGGGTCTAGCTTGCGTAGGAGCCCATGTTAAGTTACAATCACGTGCCATATGCCTAATGTTATGACACTTGAAACATTCTACATGGTTCATGAATAAGATTTCATGATTTCTTCCTGTAAAATTGCTTCTTAGATGTTGTCGGAGACCATAACATCTATCTCTATGAAATTCTCTACAGTCTTTTGCCATATGACCAAAGTTTGAACAAGAATAACAATAACCCAAAAATGAACTTTGGTACCTGGTAGATGGTGGTTTCCTTGATGTGCTTCTGAAGCTTTTCTGCCTTGAGATCCTTTGATGATAACCATTGCCTCTTGCTTCTTTGACATCATCAATATTTCTTCTTGGAGCTAGTTTTCTACTTGGAGTAGGATTTCTTCTATTGTGGCCTTGATTTTTCTCCTTGCCTTTGCTGGAACTAGGAGCATCACAATTTCTTTTTGCCTTCTTCACATCTCCTTTGCTTAAAGCATTTTAATTCTTGTTTGAGGGTTAACCTACATACCCGAGTCCTGATTTATCAGATGGAGATCTGTGATAGCTGAGCATGTCATCCAAGGCTTGAGAGCTCTTCATGATTTTGTTCATCTCTTCAACCTTTTTCCTGAGGAGGACAATCTCTTCTTCCAATCTTTCAAACTCATTATTCTTCTTTGTAAGTTGTTCCTCAGTTTCTTCCTTGCTATGAGTAGCTTCAACTGCTACTATTTTAAGGGAGATGATATATGACTTTATTTTGGAGATTTCTTCATTCTTTGTTTGACTGCTCTCCATTTTCTTTTCAGCTCCTTGTGCCTGCTTCCTGGCTTCTTGTAATTCAAACTTAAGGGAGGAGACCTTTACCTTTTACTGTCCAATCTCTTCTTCCAGTTTGTTCACTCTCTTGTGACTTTGTTCAAGTTGACTTGACAAGGTATCTTCCTTCTTCTTTGCTTTATTCAATTGATTTGTCATGGATATGACTTCTTCATGATGCTTCCTTTTGCTTTGATCAGGTTCCTTCTTAAGCTTGGCGAGCTCTTCATCCCTTTCTTGTACTTGAAGCTTGATGAGGTCAACCTTCTCATTTTCAGCTTCTATCATGGGTTCAGAATTTCCTTCTTGACTGATGGTCATGGTCAGTGCTCCTTTGGATGAAGGTCATGAAGTATGTCCCATATATCCTTTGCTGATGAATATTTTCTGAGATTCTTCTTTACAGAATCAGGCAACCCATCCAAGATTATCTTTGCTGCTTTTGCATTATACTCCTTGGATTCTCTATCCTTCTAGCTATCATCAATCACTGATTCCCAGATTTCAATCCCTTGAGACTGTAAGACAGTCCTCATTTTTACTTCCCATATATGAAAGTTCCCATTGAACCTTGAAGCCTCAAATGGAATGTTTTCAAGTTGATTGTCTTCTATTTTAATAGTAGAGGGAAACACATTTTTAAGAGGATTGGTGACTTTCTTCTTTGACCTCGCCATTTGAATGAGTATCTAAAATAACTGATTGTCTTCAATAGTAACATAGAAAAAAACTTTGAGAAATACATTTGAATCTTTCTTGACCGAGTCTTCACTCTGCTGGATAATTTGCTGCAGCAAGAAACCTTCCTTCAGCTTCTTTGACGTCTTCAAAGAGCCTGGACAAGCTCTGATACCATGTTGATAATTTCTGATAATTCCAAACAAAACTAAACAAAACAGAACAATACTCTGTTTTAACACAGCGGAAACAGAAAAAAACGCTTTGCTGAAATTGGTGTTTCAACAACGCAGTTTTGTCAATTGTTGAATGCACTGTTTCAGCAACGGTGTTTCAGCAACGCTGAAACTCGTGTTTCAGCAACACTCTGTTTTGACGTCAAGACTATTTTCTGCTTACGGTGTAACATCAACACTCTGTTTTGATGTGAAGACTATTTTCTGCTTATGGTGTATCAGCAACACACAAAAAAAACTTCTATTTATAAACAATAAACCAACTGATACAAATTCATCTTCCTCACATAGAGGGATTTTCACAATTGCTACTACAAAACATCTTCCTCTTAACAAAGGGATTCACCAATTTATGCTGAAGAGCATCTTCCTCTTAACAAAGGGATTCACCAATGACTATGCTGAAAAACATCTTCCTCTTGACAGAGGGATTCACCAAGTGTTATAGACATTTTTGTGCCTCGTGACATGGAGCATGAAATGTCAATAATTACAGGGATCCTCAGTCCCTAAACATGTTGTTCTTACCCCTAAAAGAACAAGGTCATCAAACAACAGCACTTCCAATCAGTTCTCCACCTGAAAACACTTCAAAACAGGCTAATTTTGGATCATGTCAGCTGCTCCACTGAGCTTCTGCACTGGAATGAAACTGTTCCTCCTTGTACCTGCACTGGAAGTCAATATTAATGAAGGCTACCTGCGCTGGGCGAGATTGGCCAAGTGGCACAGTCATCTTGCAAGGTGTCAACTGCCCAGGAAGCTTCCAAACTGACACTTGGTTCATGAGATTCGCACTGTGATGAGTAAGAGGTACTTGATCACCATGTGTAAGCAAGGATCTCCAAGTGGACTCAAGAACTGAAGATTAACTGAAGAGGGAGAGGACACAAGGCAGCTTCATGTCAGTCTCAAGCTGACTCATCCTCTCTTCTTCTCTCCTATATATAGAGCTCTTCTATGAGGTCTAAGGAGGCTGGAATTTTGTGTAAAGCAAGGAGGTGCTGTTGGATTACAGTTAGAGCTATTGGGTGATTGTTTTACTAGAGGTGAAGAGGAGAGTTCTTGCTGCTGGGGAGGTGCTGCTGGATTGGAGCCATCATTGGTTGTAACCTTCTCAGAACCCTGTTACTTCTATCAATAAAGTTTTGCATGTTCTCCTATATACTTGTATTGCATTGATGTATTGTATTTACATGTATATTTGATTCACTCTAATCCATGCATCAGTTATGAGTACTTGTATCTTGTAGTTTCCTCTCTTGTTTTGTGCAGGATCTGTGTGTAGCTGGACCAGCAAAGAGAGCAAAGAGTTGGGAACAAGAGACAAAGAGAGAGGACAAGGATCGACTAAGCGAAAGACACCAGGTTGGTTAATCTTTTCTTCCTTCTCTCTGTACTTTCATAAAGGAAAACATCAAAGCTTTACTTTCAGTTGTTGCTAAAGACTGTCACCTTTAGAGTAGGGATAGGGTCATCCGCATCGGATACTTTTCCCCACAACAAACTGGCGACTCCGCTGGGGACCCTAGTATCTTGTTGGTGTTTGTAGTATTTTGCTATTCATTTCTTGAAGAAAAGAGTACCAAATCGAAAAGATTTTGACTATATCAAAAGCGAAGTAGAGGGACTGCTACTCTTGCTCATTTGCTGAGCAAATTCAAGATTTGAAGAGCTTATCTACAAAAGACTCTTTACTCTTTGTGATAGCTTTTCATCTTCTTGATCATCCCTTAGCCTGTACTTGACCTATAGCTTTTTATTTCAGCAAAAACAGTGCATTTTTGAGCTTTTTATGACCCAGAAAACTTTGCAGACGCAACTCTCGTGTGTCAGTGCAGGCTGTCCACAGGCAGTCTGCATTACAGCGCAGGTGCTCCCTTCGGGAACTGCGCTGAGAGTCAAACTGGCAGACTAGAACCTGCGCTGGTCCAGTTAGCCATTGTCTTGCTCAGCTTTCCCTTTGTGTCTTGGCCTTGTTTTCACTGATTTTTGCTGATTGCTTGCTGGTCATTGTACTTGCTGTAAACCATTCTCCTTGACATTATTCCGCCTCAGTTGTGTGATGAAACTGTGAATGTTCTTTCAGTATTTCTTGTTTCAGTTACAGTTTCCCATTGTGAAAAGCGAACCAGTATAGCTGTGGCCTCTTAGATCCTAAACTGTAAAAGTGTCTTTGTGATCTGAAGAGCTAGTTTTATTACTGTTCATGGCTGTTTGAGTTTGTTTGTTTTTCATTTTATGGTTTGGATCTATACATTTCCTGTGTTTAAACAAGTCGATCATAAGGTGTCTTTTTGATTATTGGACAAGCTTGTTTATTTCTACTTGAAATTAGATTCAAAATTATACAACAGTTTCCTTTTTGTCTTACATCAACATTAAGGATAACGAAAAGAAATACATGCATTGTGCATTTTGCATTTGACTGTGTGCTTGACGATTTAGGGAAAATGTGCATTTTAGTGTGTGTTCTATGATCTGTGGAAAAAGTTGTGTCTTTCTTTTCCCTCAGTAGATTAAGGTTTTCAAAGTTGAAAGATTGAAAAGATTTGCTTCTCATTCTTAGATTGCATATAGGAAGTTGTATATATACATCTCGTGGCGAACCTGAAAGGCAAACTGTTAAGCAAGATCAACATTAAAATAAACTCAATTTACATAACAATGCTTTGTAACATAACGCAAACATCTAGAGGTCTAGGTAGAGACGTGTTCCGGCGTCGTTAAACATAGTGACTGTCGATCTCTACGAAGGTGGGTGATTCCTCCTGAGAGTCGGTGGCACTAACACGGACTTGTGCTCCCGCGTACCGTCGCGTATATTGGGAGACCCCTATAGGCTTTTATCCTTTATCCTTAGGAAAACGTGTCGGCCGCCCTACTGATCGCGATGCAGTGAACACAGCATTCATGAAGATCGACCACCCGTACCGTAAAACGTATTCTGTGGTTTCGCGAAAGGTTTGGCACACCCTCTGCCTAGATCTCCAGAGCAGTTTCTTTTGGCCTTTTTCAAACTCTATAACTGAAAAACTCCAACCGAGCATTTGTCACTTCGGGCTCGTTAATACATCGAAGGCGACTAGAGTCATCTTTAGCTTTTTCTCGACTCTTAAAACATGAAAAAGCAAGTTTGTGTCTAAAAGCGTCGTTAATAAAATTTATTTTAAGCGGAACATAATCACTTGTTATTCCCACGTTGATCTTTCAGTTGAAAAGTATGGAGCCCACCAACCAAGGAAGTAACCTTGGCGGAAGTCCAAATCCCTTCTCCTCTTGGGGAGATTTTGGTGCGCCTCATATGGCTACATTGTCACTTCCAGGGTTGACAATCGGCCTCCCTGTATGGCTCTTTTCAACTAATGTAGTCCAGATCGCCACTAATCCTGAGCAGTCGAATCAACAGTCAGAACAATCTAGAACTACCCACCAGCCTTCCACTTCTTGTGATACTTCCTCTGATCCTTCATCTTCGCAAGGTAGAGCTGGCAAAAGTCAGCCTCCCAAGGAGAAGAAGGAAAAGAAGAAGAGAGAAAAGAAGCAGAAGGAGCCTCTGGCGAAGGCGACTGGGGGCAAGCAGAAGAAAGCTGACAAAAATCCACACACTGCACCGACCGGGCCTAAATCGCCATGTGTCATTTGCAAAGGGATCCACTTCCATCGTGATTGTCCTTGTATTCCCCGGATACTAAGAGACTGGTCCCCAAGGTTGCACAATCCGGTAGCATCAACCTCTGGTTGTCATGTTGATTGCAATCCGTCAACTAACGAGAGCGAGGGACGAAGAAGGGGA
Source organism: Pinus tabuliformis (assembly GCA_031772625.1). Taxonomy (NCBI): domain Eukaryota; kingdom Viridiplantae; phylum Streptophyta; class Pinopsida; order Pinales; family Pinaceae; genus Pinus; species Pinus tabuliformis. The sequence goes on along the minus strand of CM062805.1, from coordinate 1,250,218,682 downwards.
CTAAGATCACCCTGTCTATTGTGTGAAGGCAATCATGCCATCAACAAATGTCCATTCTTAGATGAGGCAAAGAGAGTTTTGGAAGATCGCCCGGTTTCACCGTTGCAACTTCCTCCTGGATACCGAAAACTCACGCCTAATCCCTCGATAGTTGAAAATCCAGTTGACCCGCTCAAGTGGTCAGCTGAAGTGTCGGTCGTTGAGAATGAACCTACTGAATCCAGACCAGACGAAAGTCTAAAGGTCGATACGGCAGTTGGCCCGGTTCTTCCTTCAGAGGTTCTATCGTCCAATGACTCCGTCATTGAAGACCCGTCTTCAAATGACACCGTCGCCGAAGAGTCATCTTCATGCGACACCCTCACTGAAGAGAATAAGGATGACACCATCCAGGTTCTTTTCATGAGCACCGACTCCGATGAGCGTCAGGGCAATGCACCCATTCCTTTATCGCAGGAAGGAACATCATCAGAGTCATATCCGGCCGTATATTCGGTCCCACCGCCAAGCAACCTGGTTGTATCCTTTGATTGGAATCAACTAGGCAGACCCCGGTTACCAGCCAGTACACCATTCAGAATCATTGTCCAGATCTATAGAATGATTATGGCTGGTACTATCATTGATGAAGGGGCGTCTGTGAGTATCCTTTCCTCTATTGCTTGGAAAGCACTGGGTTCCCCAGCGCTTTTACCTGAGTTGAGAAATCTCTCAGGTTTTGATAAAGGAACCAGTCGACCATTAGGAATCCTCCCCAATGTACCTGTTACATTGAAAGGGAAGACCGTTAATATAAACGTGATGGTCGTCCAAGGACCCTTGGATTATAACCTACTCCTCGGACGCGACTATATTTATTGCATGGGAGCGATAGTCTCCTCACTCTTTAGAGTAATGTGTTTTCCACACGAAGGAAGGGTGGTCAAGCTCGTAGACCAACTTTCATTTCCGGGATCTCGCATCGCAAATAGTCAAATACCATTCCTAAATGGTCTGTTCACTCAAGATTCGCCTCCACCCCCAGTCCTCCTTCCCGATGAATGCGAGTGATTCAGAAAGAAAGACTAGGACCCAGGGGGCATGCACCGTGGTCTGCTTCGGGCAGAAGAAACTCCGGGTATAAGGAAGAATTTCCGCAGAAGAATATGACTAGTCCGTACCCCGTCCGTGGAAGGAAGTGGGGTTGTTCTGGAATAGTGTTCTTTTGTTAAAGTTATGTGTTTGGCAAAAGAGTCATTCACCTTTGTCTAAAAAAGTGGGCAATGCCCAAGAAGGAATTCCCTTATCGCGACGAATAGTAACCATCTTTGAATTCAAGCCTCACCCATTAAAACATATGTTTTGAAGGATAAGCAGGGGCAGCCTACAAAGAAGGGGACTATATTGTTGTGACAGAGAGTAACCATCTTTGGACAACCCAATGATAGACACCGCTGAAGAAAGAGATTGATTTGCGGCAGCAAATAGAACCGTCTTCGGATAATAAGAAAGAGGCAAACCTCGTTGATAAAGGGGCAGTCTCGAAATTCTACCCTATACCTGGGGGCATGCAAACTTTTGGAATGCAAGCAAGGGACGACTATTTATTTTTTTAAATTTTTAGGTCCTCCCTTTAAACCTGTAGGTCTAACCCGTTAAACTCGTAGGATTAGCCGTTTCCGACCTTGCATGAAGAAAGCCTGTGGGGCAAAAGTAAAATTTGCCAAAATTGGAGCATAGCTTTGTGAGATAAAGCTCCTTAAAAAATAGTTATCTCATAGGAGGCGTTCTTATTATGACTGGTATATCGAGCAGTTTTAGCATACAGTTCATGCTCGTTAAAAAATAAACGCAAAATTCGAGCAGTTTTATGACTGAATTTATGCTCGTTAAAAAATAGAAAAGTGTGAGCAAAAGTTCCCCCCAGAGTTCAAGCTCATGGAAAAAATGAACCTATCCCGGTAAATAACCTTTTGAGATTGTAAATTCATCAGCCATAAGAACCTTGATCGTGTTTTCATCCATCACCTCCACTGTTCATTTGGCCGATCATTCACTTCCATTTGTGTGTTTACCTCTTTTGAGAAACAGCTGTGAAGAGTGATTTCACCTAGCCATCCTCGTGACACTGCCGTGATTGGAAAATTCCAACCTGTACCTGGAATCTGCTGCTATCCCTGTTTATCACTCGTTCCTCAAAAGACGAGTCTTCTTTGAGCTCTTTTCACTGACTCGTAAAATATGAAAAGTTTGCCGAGTTTTGGCCTTCCAGCTCGTTAAATGACCGGAACGCTATCCCTCCTCTAAATTTTAATCTTTTTGGACCTGAGGGATTATTGCACAAAAGGATCGAGCGCTTGTCTTGTTCGGCTCGTTAAAAGTACCGAACAGCCATCCCTTCTGTATTGTTTTATACTTTTTCGGACTTAAGGGATTAGCTGACGAAAAAGGAATTATGGAGATAACTTTCTGTACCTTTTTAGACTCTCTAAAAATGAAAAGGACCAAGTTTTCCTTGTCGTTAGACTCATTAAAATGATTAAATAGCGACAAACTTGTCTTTAGACGAGAACGAGTTTCCCTATCGCTAGGCTCGTTAAATCATAGCGATAGGCTTGCCCGAAGGGTAGGTTATAGAACAAGCATATGTTATCCTCCACAAGCTTGACAAAAATAAAGAGGTACTGGTCAGAAATGACTGGGGAAAAATTGGGAGAACATCAAAGTTTAATGGTAGCAAGTCACTCTTGAACATGACACTTTTCCTCCGTACCACATCGGGTTGGGTTGTTTCATTCACCGGTCTCACCGCCATGGTCCTCGCCAAACCATCCACATTTGGGGTAATGCTACCGATCCATCGCATCAGTGTCGTTATATGTTCAAGAGGGGTCATTCTGAAAGTGTCAACCGTGTCCCATCCACTGCCATACATTATCCTTCATCCATTCATGATCGCCACCCTGAATCATATGTCACAGTTTGTTTTCACCTCCACTAAAGTCATTAGCTCCGTTCTGTGTCATTGATGTGAGATTCATTAAGGCCCTCCTTTGACGGATCGCTTCTTGTCGACTTCAGCTCATTATCCAAGAAGTTGATCTAGGAACACCCCCATCAGTACTTTGAAGCTTGCATGCCTCAATGGCAAGTTTCTCACTTCCGGCGACAGGTATACCTCAATGACCTGTGACCAAAAGATTTTGCGTGGCATTCGACGCCAAGTCCTGTATTCATGCCACGTGAATTGTACTGCAGTACCTTGAGGGTCATCGTCATTATTGGTGATTCCTCTCGCGCTTGTTAACGGTTTTCATTATTGACCGGTAATCAAGCGATGTCTTTCCATGTTCGACTTCAGCGAAATTCTCACATGGATCGACTTGTACTTAGAGTGAAGATCGAACGAGTTTGAAGACCCCGGATCTAGTTTCATCCATCCGGGCTGCGATATATATTCAGGAAATATAAAAGCATTTGGCATGTACATCATTGCAGCAGATGATCATCCTATTCAAAGGATGATAATTTCAGCAGAAAATTATCAGTCTACCTTCAGACGATCGTCTGTCATATGTACCAAAATGTATTTATAAAAGCTAAGCATGGGAATGCCCGCCTCAGCTAGATCATGAAAATAGAATGAAAAATAATGTATTGTATTGTATTGTATTACAGGGCGCCTCCTCAGCACTGGAATGAACTTCGGACCCTCTAGTTAAAGCATTTCACCCGATAAACGGCCTCATACTTTAGGGGGCAACTGTTATAGACATTTTTGTGCCTCGTGACATGGAGCATGAAATGTCAATAATTACAGGGATCCTCAGTCCCTAAACATGTTGTTCTTACCCCTAAAAGAACAAGGTCATCAAACAACAGCACTTCCAATCAGTTCTCCACCTGAAAACACTTCAAAACAGGCTAATTTTGGATCATGTCAGCTGCTCCACTGAGCTTCTGCGCTGGAATGCAACTGTTCCTCCTTGTACCTGTGCTGGAAGTCAAGATTAATGAAGGCTACCTGCGCTGGGCGAGATTGGCCAAGTGGCACAGTCATCCTGCAAGGTGTCAACTGCCCAGGAAGCTTCCAAACTGACACTTGGTTCATGAGATTCGCACTGTGATGAGTAAGAGGTACTTGATCACCATGTGTAAGCAAGGATCTCCAAGTGGACTCAAGAACTGAAGATTAACTGAAGAGGGAGAGGACACAAGGCAGCTTCATGTCAGTCTCAAGCTGACTCATCCTCTCTTCTTCTCTCCTATATATAGAGCTCTTCTATGAGGTCTAAGGAGGCTGGAATTTTGTGTAAAGCAAGGAGGTGCTGTTGGATTACAGTTAGAGCTATTGGGTGATTGTTTTACTAGAGGTGAAGAGGAGAGTTCTTGCTGCTGGGGAGGTGCTGCTGGATTGGAGCCATCATTGGTTGTAACCTTCTCAGAACCCTGTTACTTCTATCAATAAAGTTTTGCATGTTCTCCTATATACTTGTATTGCATTGATGTATTGTATTTACATGTATATTTGATTCACTCTAATCCATGCATCAGTTATGAGTACTTGTATCTTGTAGTTTCCTCTCTTGTTTTGTGCAGGATCTGTGCGTAGCTGGACCGGCAAAGAGAGCAAAGAGCTGGGAACAAGAGACAAAGAGAGAGGACAAGGATCGACTAAGCGAAAGACACCAGGTTGGTTAATCTTTTCTTCCTTCTCTCTGTACTTTCATAAAGGAAAACATCAAAGCTTTACTTTCAGTTGTTGCTAAAGACTGTCACCTTTAGAGTAGGGATAGGGTCATCCGCATCGGATACTTTTCCCCACAACACCAAGGAACGCTTCAGTTCCACACAAATATCATCCTCCTTCTATCAGAGGGATTCTCCAACATGCCTTCTTCAGAGGCACTTCAATCTGTGTTTTACATTCATTTAGCACATACGCAATGCAACGTATTGCCTTTTGTTTTCTCAACAGAACAACTACAAATATTTCATGCTACTGTGTTTTCTACCCTCTCTCACAACAAACAATCACAAAACAAATTACATTCAAATCTGCACTGTTGTGCATTTCACTATTCTGGAAGCACTTTTCTTCATGTTGCTGCGTGCTCTCCTCTGCTCTCTATATAATCTACAATGTTGTGTCTACACATATATAATGCAATAGGGGTCATAACAGCCCATCAACCGCTTCAACTCTCTGACAGAGTCTCTGCTGCAATCTGCTGCTCATAATGAACGAAATATGATCTTTCTGACATTTTGCTGTGCTTCTTGAGTCGGTTGTGTGAAAAACCATAGCTGATAAATGCTGCGGCCGGATTGAGGCTGATTCTTTTCACTTTCGGCCATTCTGCTCTTTAATGCAGTTGTTTAGAAGTAATGGCATAGCGGTGGATCTGATCTTCCTCCTTCGAGAACACAAAAACAATTAAAGGGTGAAAAGACAGTAATGGCGGTGGCCCTTTTTTTAAGTAAAGTAGCTGCTGCTGTTCAATTGTTCACTATAGTTGAAATTATAATTTCAACAAAACATACTTTCTAATCATTCTCATAAGTTTATCAATCAATGAAAATTTTATATATTACGATAATGTTGATTAATATTTATCATTTAAAGGCGGCTGTTTGAGATTCTCGAAGTCTTGTCAAATAATTTGACTATCAAACGTTATTAAAATATATTTTTAATCATTCTCATAAGTTTATCCATCATTATTTTATTGACTATTAAAGCTTATTAAAATATACCTTTTAATCCTTCTCATAAGTTTATCAACCACTATTTTATTGACTATTAAAGCTTATTAAAAGATACCTTTTAATCCTTCTCATAAGTTTATCCACCACTATTTTATTGACTATTAAAGCTTATTAAAAAGATGCTTTTTAATAATTCTTCTAAGTTTATCAATCGCTATTTTATGTATTATCATAGTGTAGATTAAATAATCAAGAAAATATTACTTACAAAGAAATGTGGAATATTATTTAGATGGTTTTAAAAGTTTATTTGTATCTTTCAAGAATTTTAAATATATTTTTATTAAGTTCAATGATCAAGAATGTTTATCTTCTTACAAATATGGTGAAATATGATGTTAATTTTTAATATTTTTACTATTATAATTTTACAATGTTTTGGTAATTAACCAAATTGGAGTTTGAATTTGGAGTTTATGAGAGTTCATTTCTATTTGACCGATGTTTATCTAATTCTTTACACTAGTATAAAGAGATATTTTTGATTTTTGAGGTTTGGGTTGATCACCTTTTTATAACATCTTAATTTTAGTTTTCTCTCTAACTCTTTATCACAATACAATTTCTCCTTGAATCTTGATGTGATAATTTTTTAATATTATACTCTAATATAATGATCTCTTCTTCTATGTCCTCCATTGATCTAGACAAGATTAGGCATCCAACTTATTCCATCCATTCTATACCTCCCAATAGTCTAGTCAAGTTTGGGCATCCTTATGCCATCCCTTCTATACCCCCCAATGGTTCACTCAAGATTGGGCATCCTTATGCCATCCCCACTTGAGATGAAGGTAGTCCTTCTAGAGTATGAAGCAATTTTAGGTATCCTATTCTCTTCCATGATGTTTAGCCTCTTCTTATACATTAGATACCTAGTAAAGACCATGATCTCAATAAGGAAAAGGTTTTGTCATTTTATACCTCCAAACCTCTCATCCATATAAAATATCCCTGGCAACTCAATTATGAAGGCTATTTTTTTCTTTTTAAGTGTATATCGAAATATATACATATTTACAATACTTTTGAATTTCATAATGAAATTTCCACACATTGATTATCCTTTTCTTAACGTTATGATTCCATTTGAGTTAGTGATGGACATCATTTCTGAGAAATTTGTAAGATAAAACTTCCTCCTAGTTCCTGTTGTCATATAATAAGGTATCATCTGTGGTTGTTTTATATTTAACCATCATGACATTCATTTTATCGATATTGACAATCATACCTATCTTGGAACATAAACTTTTGATAATTCTTAGTTTCTTTTCAAGACTATAAGGACTTCTTTCCAAAAGAACTATATCATCATCATAAACAAAAAGAATAATGAATATATGAGTGAAAGTTGGGCCAACACAAGCTGTTTCTTCCAAACACTTCTAAGTTATAAATCCATATGCAAAAAAAAGGTAAGAGATAGGAGACACCATTTTTGACTCTAATGTTGCATTTAGTTTAACTGACCAACTCTCAATGGTCCTAAACTTGACAATAATATTCTAATACAACCTTATCATAAAAACTCAAAAGGAAGCTTGAACTCTTCTAAAGAACATTTTCCTTGGGAATAGTGTAAAAAAACATTCTAGAGTAAAAAACAAATAGAAGTGATCACTTTTATTATTCCAATGCTTCCTAGCAATGATCCTAAGAGTAACAAGGATATCCATACTTGAATGATGCCTCTTCAACCTCACTTGGACTTTATCTCCATTTTCTCGGTTTTCTAGCCAGAGAGTAATATTCCTTTCCAAAATAATTCTATATAGTTTCGCTAAAATGAGGCTTATCATAATGGTCCTATAATTAGAGGGAATCCTTTTATCCAATGTTTAAAACTATGTACAATGACAATTTACATCTAAGTTATAGAGAAACATTGCTTGACTTCCAATTGAAGAGTTTTTGTATGTGAGAGATGAAAATATTCCCTAATATTTTAAAAACACGCTTGTTATTCTTTAATATCACTAGTTTTCCCAACCACGAATCACTTAACCATAAAGTCTATATCTTTGAAAAAAAAGAAAACATAAAATTTCTTACTAATTCCTTAGATAATCAAAGTGATATTATTAGTCCTCGCCCCTTCGTGGTGGTAAGGACTATTATAATCACCTTTTCCTTTTTCATTAATCCATGCAAAAAAAATTAAGTTTAGTAACCCCATTTAACCTCATATTTCCAATTTTTAGTCCCTGAAACACCTTTTCATCAACGTCTGAGCTTCTTCCACCCGTATTTCAACCAATACACAATTTATAGGTATTATCTGGCCTCATATCGGGGCAGGGTGTATTGAAACTCAGGGTAAATGTCAATTGATACAAAGAGTTTTAGCTTCAAGTAAGTAATGCTAAGATTAGTTCATAGAAATTTTATGTTTACGAATTAATATCATAAATTTTATGTTTACAAGCGTGTTGGGGGTTTACGGACATCTGACACATGTTTAAACTTTACATGACAGTACTCCTCTTGTCCAAGGTAGTATTCCAATTTCCGTGGTTCTCTTCACTTCACGTGTTGAAGAGTGATTCAAATTCTAGTGGTGAGCATTCAAATTCCAGTGAGCTTCTTAGAGCCCTTCGTCGAGGCCTACTGTAGACGGATTGTCTTTAGTGCGACTTTTTGGAAGCTTTTCCGGTGGGTTTTTCTGGTCAAATTTCTCTAAAATCCGGCAACAATTTATTGAAATCACAAGCTTGATGGGTAATCCCTTCACAATCAAAGTGCCATGTGGGTTTTTGAGGGTGCTGAATCCAAATATGCAGTTAAAAAACCAGTTTGAATAACACAAAACAAAATTTCACCTCAAATTTTTCCGCCGGATTCCGGCATCGGAATCTCCAAAAAGTCGCACTAAAGACAACTCCTACTGTAGAATGTACTGGTCAAGCCTTCTTAGAGGCCCTCATTAATGACACCTGCAATTTCAAGAAGAATAACGTCACCAAATAATAAAATATTTCGTACATTTCTATACTATTTAGTTTTGAATCTTGATGTCTATAATTCCATTTTTAATATAGTAGCATTTTTAATATTGTAGCATCTCAGAAAGACCTGGCTGGTATCTTTTCACTGTTGTTATTTTTTCCATTTGTAATATGGAACAACAAAGAACAAGTGGACAAAAATTATTTTTTCTATAAGCTTATTATGCACTTATATTTCATGGCATATACATTGATCAAATATATACGCATGAATGAAACTACATAAAGGTACAAACATGATAGGGATGGCATGTTGCCGTAGGAAACAGAAATAGAAAAAAATGCTAATATGTGGATGTCGGAAATAAGTTAATCATAGATTTTTAATATCACAAAGGAAATAAAAAAATAACCATAGTTGAAGGGTGTCCTTGGTATAGGAATCACTAATGGCTTTAATAAATTCATTCATTAAAAAAAAGCACCAGTTAAGGTACTTACCAAGGTCAAGTTTGCATTAACTTTTTTTTTCTTTCTTCTTCTTCCTCATGACGTGACGTATTAGGATTCTTATCAGGATTCTTGTGGCTTTCACAATATAGTGAAGAGAATAAATATATTCCCCTTTATACTCCCTATGCAACATGCGGTAAAAAAATCCACTGGTGGTCTACTTAGATTATGAGGTAGGTGGTCCTACAATCCTAGCCTCTCGGAATAGATCTCTATGATCAACTAAATTCCACATCCTTCCTCTTACTCACTCTGCATACATTTGGGTGGTTGAAGAAATGACTTACTCTGCATACATTTTGATGGTCAAAGCAGTGCCTTAGTTTAGTTAGGCTCCTCACCTCCCCTCATGTTTAGTGTATAGGTCCTCATCACTAGTGTTATTTGTCATCTTATAGAAACCATTTAAAGCTGAATTTTATCTCTCAATTCAAATCAAAACTAGAAGTTTCTCCCTAGTTCATCATATATTGTGTAAATCACTTTGACTTCCCTTGCCACAGTCTGAACAATTTATGCATGTTCAGTCACCATAACTTAAACTTCCCACAACACCTGCAATATTTCTTGTATATTATCATCTTGAATTACCTGCAACACCTGTAGTCTTCCCCATATATTATCATCTCGTAGGTAATCTACAAAAACTTTTAGCTTATTTATATGTTAATGAAGGTCTCCCATATTGGGGTGCAACCTTTTCTTGAATATACCCATCCATCTTACAAATCCTTGATAATTAGTCTCAAATTATCACAATTATCAAGAAGCCCTTGCTACCCTAATTAAATTCTAGTGGAATAATTGCATGAAATCAATTGTAAAACTATAAAAGAGCATCAAGTGTTGGAAATTTTTAAACGATATTCATGCATAGTCCATTCCTATTTTAGCCATGAGGGGCTTGCCCTATGTAGAATACAAGTGATTTTCTCATGCCAATTCGCTTATCATTCATAAATATGATTTTATGCCTACCAATTTCCCTCCATAATCTTGTAGTTATGGCTCTATTTGTGTAAGAACCCATTGGTAACTTATTGTCTTTATGATTGAATAATTACCATTCATGATGTGGAGAAAACCCAATCTTTCAAACAATACAGTTGACTAAAACTTCTGACAGTATCTGAAAATTGGAGGCAATGTAAACGATCAAAAAAACATAATTCAACATTGTCTAAACTATTATAGCATCATTTCCATTGTTTTGATGAAATTTATATGTCTCCAACCCTATAAAAATCACCTCACCCAATCCTCTTTCATGGAAAAATTGTCCATGCGAGTAAATTATTCAATGTTGATCACAATGAAATTGCATTAATTGGTGTTCCAGGAAAACCAAATATTCTAGGTCCAATAGTCCCCACGATGAATTTGTTGTGGTCCATAAATTCTCGATATGTCCTAAATATATTTTGGGTTATTTTTCATAATAGTCTCTAGACTTATTGCATGACATTCAAACCCGATTCAAAATTTCTTTTGTGGTTCTCTTACTACTTTATCTCAATCTCAATCTGGTTATGTAACTTGAAGGTATCCAGCTAGGTCAGTAGATACCCATACGTAAAAAACAACCACTACTCATCGTGCTTATAGATTTGTTGTATCTGCTCTCCTCCTACAGGCACTTCTTGTAGGTTTCGATATTGGTCCATTTAGCATTCATACTAACCCTAATCTACTTGAAAACTCATACTGCAATTTTTGAAATAAAATTTGTAAAGGATGTGAATGCCAATACCAATCGTGAGTCATATGAAGCTTATTTGATGTAGAGATGACATAATATATTAGGAGGAAAAAGAAGTTGCCAAGGTGAAACCAACCAGGAGAACATAAAATAAATGTAGCATGTAACATATGCATGTAGCTAAGCTGAATTTGAGACATTTGGGATTACATGAACTCCCCTGATATTCTTATCGAACTAATATTTTTATTTATTATATTTCTTATTTTATTTTATTTAAATATTATTTTTTCAGATTTCATTTAGTATTCGTGGTGATTATGCATTCATTCATCTAGTTGAATCATTAAATTAAAGAAAATATATATATATATATATATATATATATATATAAAATCATTAATTCTTAAAATTGTTAATGCTTTACACTTTTCTACGTCGTTGTTTGTCTAGATGCAACTTTTTCACCTTGAGCATTGCTCCTGTTTGCAGGGTGTGTTGAGATTTCATTGATCATAATTATCAGTAGTAGCCAACTTTCTTCATTCAATGACACTGGTATGTCTCCCCCTGACTCAGAATTATGGCAATTTTTCTTCATTTTGTTTTGTTTTGACCCGAACATGGTTGTTTGCTTTAATTACAAGTTAATTGTTGTTTAAGTGAAACTCATATTGAATTGATTCTATCATGAATGAATTTGATGACGAATCAATTATACAATAATATGAAACTCCTCTTTGAATGCACAAATGTTAGGAACAATTTCTCTAAATATGTTCCTCTATGTGTTGTCCCATGATTGTTTCAAATTTGAACTTCCTTTTTGTTTTAGGAATTCAACTGGCATTATAAGATTGTTTTAAATATGAAAATTCTTTCGGTTTTATATATTCATCTAATTTTATTGCTCTAAAAAACAACTTTGGGAGTTATATTCAATGGGAATCAATGGGGTGAATAGCCCTACAAAATAGCTTTGGGAAACATATTCAATGGGGATTAATGAATTCCTTTTTTTTTTTTTGGGAAGACTCATGGCACAAATGGCCCAAGCTAAGGTAGGTAGGGAAAATGTGAAATATTAAAAAATAAATTAATCTCTCAAGGAAAAGCCATTGTATTTCAATCTTGGATTTACTTTGAGGAATAAAAATAGAGGAAGTAATGGGAACATTTATCTTTGTAACCAATATTCATTAGCCAAGTGTTTGATAAATTAGTTGTTCTTAATTTCCTTCATTAATTGTCAACCACGATTTGTGCACTTGTGAAATGTATGTTCACTATACATGCTAGGATTCCTCTTGTGAACTAATTCATTCTAGAAATGAAACTAGTTCTAAGTATGGACACAACTTGGAGAGTAATTACGCACATGTTCTTTCAATCTAAAGTTCTATTGAATCCTAATTAATTGAATTGAGAACATCTTCTTTGCATAAATTGAAAATCTATCTTAAGTTGCAGAATTCAAAAATTTCCTCTATGAAGGTAAAATGTTGAAAAGCCAAAATTCAAGAAAGAGACAATCTAATACTATTCTGTAGAATTCAAAATAGTCTACACTCTCTTGCAGAAGGAAACTCTTATGCTATATTGTAGTAAATAATTTCTAGATTAATTGCATGAAAGAGAAATTTCCATAAAACAATCTACTTACAGAAAACGAAATGAAAATATTTACAACTTAAGAATGATTACTTTTGTGAATATCTATCCTCTAAAGAGTGTTTCATTAAAAATTAAGAAATCAATTTAAACTATGAAGTGATCAAGTGCTAGAAAGAAGATGCATTCAATAACTGAAATAGTTTTAATGCTTTTTCGGTTTATGAGTACTTTATAATCAAATAAAAAAGGTCAGAAATTTACACTAGAAGAAAAAAGGACATTGGTGAGGGGTAAAAAATGTCACCATAAGTTCATTAGTGACAGTCAAAAGAGAATTTGTCATAAAAAACTGAATGTCACCAAAGGTGGCGTCGCCAATGGTATAGGTGTTGTAGTGAAATACAAAGTCCATCACCATTCCATATGAGAAATGGCGATAGACCGTAGCCTCCGCCACCAAAAATTGAACGTCACCAAAGGTGGCCTCGCTAAAAGTATAGGTGTTTTAGTGACATTCAAAGTTCGTCACCAATAATGATTTATAATGATGAATAGCAATTGTCACCATTTCATAAGAGAAATGGTGACAGACCATAACCTCTGTCACCAAAAACATAATGTCACCAAAGGTGGCGTTGCCAAAAATATAGGTGTTATGGTGACATTCAAGGTCTATCACGAATATTAATTATAATGAAGAATAGTGACTCTCACCATTTCATATGAACAATAATGATTTATTGTGATGGATCTTTAATGGTCATCACTGTTGGTGCATATATATGGTGACGTTCGTTGACCATCACCAAAAGCCGCATTGCCAGAAGTATAAGTGTTGTGGTGACATTCAAGGTCTGTCACGAATAATGACTATAATGACGAACATTAACCTTCACCATTTCATATCAACAACAACGATTTATGGTTACGAACCTTTGAGGTTCGTCACTATTGATGCATATATATGGTGGCGTTCATTGATCGTCACCATTTCATATCAACAACAACAATTTATGGTTATGAAACTTTGTGGTTTGTAACTATTGATGCATATATATGGTGGCGTTCGGTGACTGTCACTATTTCATATTTTTGGTGACGGTAAAAAAATTTCACCAAATCTTATTGGTGGTGGTCAAAAGATCCTCTGTCACCAAAAATTGACCTTGCCATCCCATATGGATGTTAGGGCATGATGAAACCGAACCACCAACCTCCTGCTTGTAAAGTAGGCGCTCTTCCATTAAGTTAGCACCCTTTAAAAAATTACGCTTTTAAAAATTAGAACTTGAAACTTCATAAATTCTAAATTCTACAACTTTCAATAAATTAAAGTCTCGGAAATATGGGGCAAGCATGGGACATAGCAGTGCTTTTCTGGTTTAGATATGAGTTCATGGTGTTGTCATTGGTCGTCCACTCGCTTGCTGGTGCTCTCACATACCAGGAAGGGAACTCAACTATCATATCGGTGCTCTCATTGACCGATTGTTTAGCTGTGCAGTATATATTAGTCAAATGTCTAATGGGCTGCCGATCCCTTACTCTGTGAGTAGTTGTCTCGATGTGAATAGCAGCAACTATTTCCTGTGCTTTTACCATGTTGTAAGGAGTGGATGGTAGCCCAATGGTAGCACTGGTAAAGAGTAAATGGTAGTACGAATAGCTCCTGAAAAGCATCATTGAAGCTACAGGTCCCTACCTAATGGTTATTGAAGTTATGAAAAGTGGGTGGTGGAAAAAATAGTTATGTATAAGAGAATCAATATGTTCAACTGAATACTCAATTAGAAGTGAAACACTAAAGACATTTATAACCTATAAATGACCTATAACTAGAAAATGCACCAAGTATTGCAAAGGAAATGTCATAAGTGCATAGCATATAGAAGAACAGGAGGCAAGGGCTTGGAACCCTTGTACATATTGGAATGCCTTAGCACTTGGCACATCTTAGCTTGTTTGACATGTCTTCATACTATCTGGCACATGTTAGCATGCCCTAGCATTCCATAACACACCGTGGCAGTCATGACCTCACAACAAGAATTACATTTTTCCATGACTTGGGAACCTTACATTCACTAAAACACCTTCATAGTCCCTAGTTGTCATGCCCTTTGTTATCCTCCACAATTTCCTAGGTTGACAAGGAGATCGATGGAGGTAACCACAGACCAAGATTTTTGTTTTGTAGATAGCCCTACCAAACTAGAGAGGGATCTCTCTATGAAATCACAACCAAAAGATGACTGGAATGTAAATGATTTTGGGTTAGATAGCTAGGCACAAGTGGCTTTTCGTAAAATTTAGGGACTTGGAACTCTGTCCATCGGTGTCTTGTCTAGCAGGGACTTTGGCAAGGAGTCAGGGACTTGGAACTCTATCTAGGATAAATCACATAACATGCATGACAGGAGCTCCCTAGAATAGAGTACCTCATACCTAGAAGAGTGTACCTTGATCAAAATATAGAGCCCTTCTCTACTGTGAACTTTTCATAAATATAAATATGTCCATAAAATATTACTAACGAAAACACCTAAATTAAGAAAAGTGAGCATCTAAGTCAAACTATAAAAGTATACTACATATGGCTCTATATAAGTTTGGAAAACACTGTACAATAATTCTTGGATACAACAACCATAAGACTTTTTTTCCATAGACAAGCTCATAAGGAGTATGTACATTTGTATTCCTCCACGTAGTTTGCTATGCCCATAATGCTTCTCAAAGCTTTTCTTCCCAATCCTTTCTATGTAAATGCACAATTTTGGTGAGAATTGATTTAAGAACTTTCTTGGTAGATTCCACTTATGCATTTTGTTGTGGATGATATGAAGTAGACTTCCAATGCTTGATTTTTTATTGCTCCATGATCTCTTGCACCAACATTGATGTGAATTGGGTACCTTGATCTGTTACAATTTCTCTTATAACACCAAACCGAGTAAATATATCCTCAAAACAAAATGTAACTACAATATTTTCAATTGCAAATAATATAGGTTTAGCTTCTACCCATCTTGTAACATAATCTGTGCGAACAAGTATGTACCTTTTCTGTTTTAATGGCAGATTTATTGGTCCAACAAAATACAGAGCCCATTTTTGAAAGGGTTCTACAAGTATCTATGGTTGTAGAGGCATTTCATCTGGTGGAATGGGTTTCCCCATTCTTTCAAAACTATCACATATTTTAACATATTCTTTGGCATCCTTGAAAATGGATGGCCAATAATATCCCAAAACAAGGATTTTGTAAGAATTTTATTTACCAACCAAACGTACTCCACATGGCTCATCATGACAATCGTTCAGGATTTCAGGTAGTTCATCTTCTCAAAAACATCTTCGGATAATCAAATGAGGTCCAGTTTTGTACAATTCTCCATTTATCCACGATTAAGGTGCATTGGTTTTGAACACTTTTTTCTTTTCTCTAGCTAATAGTTGTGGTGGTAACTTTCTTGTAGCCAAATAATTAGCAATATCTACTAACCAATGTGTTTTAGTAGATACAGTAAAAATATATTCATCAAGAAAGTTGTCTTTTACAGGAAAATCCTCATTATTATTCTGTATTCTAGAAATAAAATAATAAATTGTATTTTCTTTTACTAGTCTATCAAGAATAGTAATGTTGAATTCTCGTAGTAATACCAACCATGTTGTAATTCTACCTTTATTGATTGGTTTTTCCATTAGATATCTAATGGAATAATGATTTGTATGAATGAAAGTTTCCTAACTAATAACGTAATGGCGAAATTTATTAATGGCATGAACAAGAACTAGAAAATTCCTTTTTGTTACAGTGTAATTTAAATCCGCAGGAGTCAAATTTTTACTTGGATAGTAATCCATACAGAGTTAAATAGTTTTGTTCAAGACATCTCCTAGAGTTATATCTAAAGCATTAGTAGAAATATGGAAATGAAGAGCCGAATCAGGTCATCTTAAAATTAGTGCTTCAATAATCTTTTGTTTCAATGTCTCAAATGCTTTATCACAGTCATAATTCCAAGAAAATCCAAGAAAACTTCTAACATCTCTTTGAAAAATAAGAATTGAAATTTTAGAAATTATTTCTACCTTAGATGTATCCACTTTAATTCCATCACTCGAAATATATTGGCCTAAAACAATCCCTCCATTGAACATCATAAAACATTTTTCATGGCTTAATGAAAGGTTTTCCTCTTTACATCAAACAAGAACGTTTTCCATATTTTCCATAGCTTCTTTAAAAGTATCACCATACAAAGTAAAATAATCCATGTATACTTCCCAACAATCATGAATTAGATCAACAAAAATACCTAATATTGCTCTCTAAAATGCGGCAGGTGCATTACATAATCCAAAGGGAAGAACCCTATAGGCATATGTTTCCCCATGGACATGTAAAAGTAATTTTATCTTGATCTTATGGTGCTAGTGGGATTTGATTATATCCACTAAAACCATCTAAAAATAAAAAATACTTCTTTCCTCCCATGGTATCTAATACTTGATCTATAAAAGGTAGTGTAAAAAGATATTTCAAATTAGCTTTATTTAATTCCATGTAATCAATGCACACTCTCAATTTTCCATTTTTATTAGGAACAATCACTAAAGGTGACACCCATTGACTATCTGATATTGGATAGATAAAACATAGTAAGTAATTTCTATAATTCCTCTTTAACAATTTCTCTCATATTAGGATCCATCCTCCTTTGAGGTTGTCTAACTGGTTTGGAATTTTCTTGAATATAAATATTATGCATGCAATTTTTAGGATCAATCCCTTTCATGTCAGTGTACTCCCATGCATAAGAAGAAGAGCATTTTTGTAGCATCTATGCCAATTTTCTCTTTTGAAATTATTCCAAATTATTGTTAATGTTCAATGTTTTATCCGGAAAAATTTACTTGATAATTGCTAAATTTTCGGTAGAATGTAAAGCCATTTGGTGAGATGATAAATATTCAATATTGCATTGTTCTTGAAAAATATGATCTGGTTCATAGTGTGAAGAAAAATCATTATTATTCATTAAATTTATCACTTTGTGTTCTTCATCTAATTTTGAAAGGTATAAACTGGTTGTAAATAATTAAAGTCTTCATTATCCTCATCTATCCAAATCTCACATTCTACTTTAGTTATTTCTTTTAGTAGGATACAAAGTAAATTTCTTAGTGGAATTTCCATGAGAGATATACTTATCATGAGATCTACAACTTATGAATGCATCAACTATAGCTAGCCAAGGTTTACCAAGGATCAATGGATGGCCTTCTAAATTATTCTTGTGAGTTAAAATCATGAAATCTACAGGACATTCCCAGGAATATGTAGAGACATACACATCTTCTAATACTCCATCTGGTTTGATAACATATCTATCTGCTAATTGTAATAATGTAGGAGTATATTGAAGGTTAGGAACTTTAAGTTTGTCCATTGTTTGTTTAGTCATAATGTTAATGGCCACTCCTAGATCAATTAAAGTATTTGGAATGTCAACACCATTGATATGAATTTTCACAATAAGACTACTAGGATCTAGGTATTTTTGAATAATAGGTCTTCCCACGATGATGTCATCAATTTTTCCTACCAATTGGATCTTTTTAATATCGTTTCTTTGTCTTCTTGGTTTTGTAATGCATAACTTCTTGATAGTTCTTACAAATATTGTTATTTCATTTATAGACTGTACTAAGGGAGTTTTAATGCAAATATTCTTAAGCTCATCTAGCATATCATAATCTCATAAAATTATTTTCCTTTCTATTCCTTTATCAATTTTGAGCCTTCTAGGAAAAGGTGGACCTTGCAAAGAAACACAACGTTGTTCTACTAGAGGAAATGTAGGAGCTTACTTTATTTTCTCATGCTTTGATAGTATAGGAACATATTCCTTTAGGGGAATGTTTTCTTGATTAAGATTCACATCTTTCTCAGAAACTTCATCCTCTTTAGATTTTTGGATGGCAGTTGTTGGTGATTTTTTTGGTAAAACTCTACTAGATCTAAGTTGAACATGATTTAGACCTATTGGGGTAATCATACAAGTTTGATTTTTTTTTCCTTTGACATTATAAATAACTTTTTGATTTTTATTGTTTGGATTTGGATGTGGTTGGGCAGGTAGTTGATTGTGTTTTTGAGGAAATGGTAATGAAAGTTGTTGATTAGGATTTTGAAATTGAGAAAGTTGAGTTGGCTAATGAGGATAATATTGTGGTGGAAAATAAGGAAATGGTTGTCGGAATTGAGGATATTGAGGATATTTTCCATATGTATCTTTCCAACCTTAAGCCCAATATGGATTTTGAGATTGCGGGGGCTAAGGTTTGCATGGCATGGGTGCATTTCAATTGTTCTTTGGTTGTCTAGATGATTGAGTATTCAAACCTTGAGTCATATTTGATTGTTTATTTTTCTATGGTCTTTTCCGTGGCATTCCTTCGTGTTATGATTTTCAACATATATGACCCAAATTTCAGTACTATTAAGGGGACATTCTCTTAAGGCATGTTTATTTCTACACTTTGGGTAGAAAATAGATAATGCAACATTCTTGACTTTTTCTTTTTTATATATTAAGGGTATCTAGTTGTTCACTAAGACTCCCTAGGATATCTGTTTTGAAATTATCAAGAAAATTGCCTATTTTAGCTCTACTTACTATTCCAGTTGTAGATTTATTAATTATGGAAATCACATGATCTCTCAGATTTTGCTAGTTTTAGCCTTGCCCCTAGAGATATGTTTACATAAATCACAAATTTCTCCAAATTAAATTTGTGACACTTCTCCCTTGCCCATTAAATTAAGAAGAGAAATCCATTCATTTTTGATGGATTTAAAAAAAAAAAGAGATTTTATTATTTCAACATCCAAATTATACATCTTAACTCTTTTGATGTTGTAAGAAAATCAAAAGAGATAGCTCACAAAAAGATAGAAAAGATAATTGAATGCCTTAGAATTCAACCTCTTCGAGGGGGAAACCTCCTTTACATTACACAAATGAAAAATTCTTGGATGATACAAATGAAAAGACCTCCTTTCTATATATAGAAGTTTGAGGGGTCATAATATAATCAGAGCCGACATAACAATAATTATGTAAGGGCAAAATAATAACAATAGTGGGCTTCTATGGGGCACAATAGTAACAATATGGGCACTACATGGGTACATCAATATAATAAGGGTGTTGTACTAATACAATAAGGGGTTACACTAGTAGTATAGGGGCCTAACATGCCCCTCTCCTACAAAAAGTGTTGTCCTGAATGCTTGAGTAGTTCTTGATGCTTATGTATAAAATTCTTGTCCTCCCATGTGGAATCTTCAGCGGGTAAGTTCTTCCACTTGATGAGATACTCTAAAATTGATCGATTTCGTAGTTGCCGAGTTCTTGTTTTTGATACTGCTCCAGGTTCCAATATGAGTTTTCCTTCTTCAATTTCTAGAAATATTCTTTGAATTGGTATCTTTTGCAACTTTTGAATAAGTGGCCATATTTATTCGTCCTTCTTCCATTCATCCCCTGGTTCGTTTATCCAATCTAGTTGGATAATATAAATAGCACAAAACGATGCTTCCACATCCTCATCCTTTCTTGAGAGTGCATCCGCAACAACATTTTTCTTCCATTTTCTATAGATGATGTCAAAGTCATAACCCAACATATTTGTGACACATTTTTTCTGTTCTTCTAGAGATAATAGTTGCTCTAAAAAGTATTTAAGGCTATCATGATCCATTTTTACCTTCAAGTGTCTTCCCATTCGGTAAGGTCGCCATTTCTTAAGTGCATGTAGTATTGACAACATTTCCTCCTCATAAATATCTTGCTTGAGATGTAGCAATAAAAATACCCAATCAGCTACATCAAAGCATTTTTCACTTCGATGTTGATCTACCTGTTATTTCATTTGATTTTGCACCAAAGTGGTGTTATCCTTTAAAAGTTGGAGAACTTGTTGTTGATGCTCGATGTGATCTTTCACTGCCTTTTTCTTCTTTGATATGTCCTTCCATCTTTAGAGTTTGAGGAGTGGTAATTTCTTCCAATCCTTTACAATATATGGTCGGATTCATTTCGTGATGTTCAATGCGATCTTCCACTTCTTGAACATTTTTCTTCTTGATATGTCCTTCTATCTTGATAGTTTGAGGAGTGGTAATTCCGACCAATGAATTACAAGATATGGTTTGATTCATTTATGCTTTCTTGACGTGAAATTTCACTTCTTGCGCCTTTTTCTTCTTGATATTCCCTTCTATCTTGAGAGAGGAATGGTAATTCTTGCCAATGCTTTACAAGATATGGACTGACTCATTTCTTCTTTCTCTGTGGTTGGGTCCTGGTGTATATCCCTTCTTTTGATGTTTCTTGATCCTTTTCTTCCTCCTCTTCATACTCTATGTAAAATAATTTCTTCTCAGCACACTTATGACCTTTAGTGCATTTTCTATCACAATTGTAATAAAGCCCTTTTTCTCTTTTTTCTTCCAATTGTTGTGGTGTAACCCTTGTAGGTTGTGGAAGGCTAGGAGAAACAACACTTCCATATTTATAATTGTGAGGGGTAGAATTCCTTCTTGCCATAATTTTACTTTCCATTATGTAACAAAGCCCTTTTACTCTTTCCAATTTTTGTGGTCTTTCTCTAAAAAGGTGTCGCTCTTTGTATCCTCATAATGTGCTATCATTTCCTCCATGAAAATTGACCACGTAACACGTTGTTTACGAGAACAAAGCCCTTTATACCATAAAAATTGATTTGGTTCTAAATATGAGGATGCAATACATACCTTTTGTAACCATGGAAAATTTTAGGGGCTAATGTTCGCCCAGTGGGCTAATTTTCCATGATTTTTCCAAAAAACGATTCGCCAATTTCCAATTTTTATAAAAGATGATTCACCTAAATTTTAGAATATAAAATTAGTTTACCTTAAAAATCGCCAACATTATATAGAGACTATAAATAAAATCATTATAAATTTTAATAATTTTGTAAATATATCATTAAAAAATTTATATTTTGCATATTAGGGATTAGTGAGATTCGCCAATGTTTTAAACTTCAAGAAAATTTTCCATCCTTAAAATTTTCCTTGTTTGTAACACTGGTACACCATGTAGATCAAAATATTTCTCCATTTGAAGTATCCAATTTACTAGATCCTTGCCATCAAACTTCCACATCTTGCGTTTTCTTGATTTTAGGAGCTTGATCTTGAAACGATTGTAACTTTGTACTTTCGGATCTTTAGCTTCTAAATTTGTTACTTGCAGTAGCCCGTTGTGTCCTCTTTTCAATGCCACCAGTCTGATCCAAATTGGATTCTCCAAGGAAGAGTTACGCCAAATCTACCATAGTGACCTGATTATAGACTAGTTCAGTAGAGCGCACTTGTATGACGTGCCACGTGTCACTGTTTCGACCTTTGGCTCTGAAAAATATGTAAACAAAACTACAGTCCGTCCAATTTCTATACCTTCTTATGAAATTTCAATCTGATGCTTAGAGTGAAAGTTATGACAATTTTCCCCAGGTCACCTGTTTGGAATTTAATTCAGGAGTCTGCAAAAAGACCAACTTCCTCAGATCATATCTCTGTAAATATAGCACAAAAAGCCTGAAATTTGGATCCGAGGTTCAGTGCAATTTCGTCTCAATTGGGTTTTTTTTTTCACTTCCGAAACGTCACAGAAAAAAAGTTATAGCGAAAATTCACGATGACCTATTTGGAGGAGCAAAACCCTAGAACCCAAAGCTCTGATACCAAATGTTATGAAACTAGCTCACAAAAAGATAGAAAAGATAGTTGAACGCCTTATAATTCAACCTCTTTGAGGGGGCGACCTCCTTTACATTACACACAATGAACAATTCTTGGATGATACAAATGAAAAGACCTCCTTTCTATATATAGGAGTGTAAGGGGTCATAATATAATCAGAGCCGACATAACAATAATAATGTAAGGGCATAATAATAAAAATAGTGGGATTTATGGGGAACAATAGTAACAATATGGGCACTACAAGGATACATCAATATAATAAGGGGGTTTTACTAATACAATAAGGAGTTACACTAGTAGTATAGGGGCCTAACATACACTTTGGGTAGAAAATAGATAATGAAACATTCTTGACTTTTTTCTTTTTATATCTTAAGGGTATCTAGTTGTTCACTAAGACTCGCTATGATATATGTTTTGAAATTATCAAGAAAATTGCCTATTTTAGCTCTACTTACTATTCCCGTTGCAGATTTATTAATTATGGACATCACATGATCTCTCAGATTTTTGCTAGTTTTAGCCTTGCCCCTAGAGATATGTTTACATAAATCACAAATTTCTCCAAATGAAATTTGTGAAACATCTCTGTTGCCCATTAAATTAAGAAGATAAATCCATTTATATTTGATGGATTTAGAAAAAAGAGATTTTATTATTTCAACATCCAAATTATACATCTTATCTCTTTTGATGTTGCAAGAAAATCTTTCAACTAGATCTTCAAGACTTGCGTCCTCTTTTTGCATTATCTTAAAGACTTTATCCATGATGTTGCGGGGCATACAATAATCCTTGTATTTTTCTATTAGAACATTTTTCATTTCATCCCATGTTCTAATTGTATGTGCTCCTAATCCCATAAACCATTTAAGTGCTCCATCTTTAAGAGATATTGGAAACCATTTCAACATTTGAAGATTGAGTAAGTAGTCATAAGTTCTACGTAGAACTTCAAACTTAAAAAGAAATGTTCTAAGGTCCTCATGTCTTAAACCATGGAAATTAGGGAGGATGGAGGGATATATGTTCTTCATTGTGGTTGTGTTGTCTGCATCAAAGATAGAAAATACATAAGGAGTTGGTTTTCCCCTACCACCTCTACCACCTCTACCTCTAGCTCCTCTATTTTTCCTCCACCTCTTCCACATCCAATCCTAAGTTAACCACCGTCTACATTATGCACTTCTCCTTCTCCTTCCCCTACCATTGTAGATTATTCAGAGCTAATATAAGTTTCTATAATAGGATTATCTAGCTCTTCTTCTATAAAAGAAAATAAGTTTATTCTTATTCTTCTTCATTAGGAACCTCTAGCCTTGTCCTGACAAGCAACCACCTGTGTTGTGCATAACTTCGTGCACCACCTCTCAGTCACCAACATTTGTTCTTGACATCCCTCAATCCCTAAGAAGGCGTTACTCTTATTATAAATAATTTCAGACTCACAATGCTCTTTTTGAATGAGAAGAGGCCCAGTCGATTAGTTTTCTTCAAATGTATCGAAGGCCTTCTTCCGCTTGACTTGATTGATGGTGTAGGAAGTAAAATCTCTTAGTTGAATATCCACTAAATAGTGGAATTGGTTGAATTCTTGGTCATTTTCCAAGAAATAATCATGCATATATAGTTCACACACTAAATGTTGGTTCAAGACATCATGAAGTCCCATAATACAAAGAAAATTTATAGGATATTTGATGCCATGTCTAATCTCATGAAGAATACTTTCCAGGCAAAAGAGAAGGTATTGTTCATGAAGAAGAAAAGCATAACTGTGAGTAGGAGGTTGACAAGCCAGTACTTGTTGCGTTAAGGTAACATTTATTCTTTATTGGTTTTCAGCGTTCGCACCTTCTCTTCCAGTTTCTCAACCTTCCTTTGTTGTTTTTCTCGTTTCTGCCTCTCCCTATCCACATGTATACATAACTAGTGATGATTTTCACAACTTGGATGTGAACATTGTTTACTTATTCCTAATGATCTTTCACAGAAATTGTTCCCTGCTTAAGGCGGGCAGATGTAGCCTACCACTTCTAAATCTCAGCAGTCAAAAGGAATTATGGAGCCTCAAATAAGTAGCTTATAGGTTCAATTTACACTACAGTAGAAACAGTAGGATTGTCTCTAGTATGAGAGGCCAAGGGAGAAGCTCCAGTATTAATTATTGCAATTCTTCTCATGTACCTTCTTTCTCCCCTTTTCAAGCGCAACACCATTTTCCTCAATCTCAGATTGTCTATTTTTAATTGCATAAGTTCATTGAACTTATACTGCTACCTTTTGTTAAGGGTAGGTGTCCTTCATGCGCACTGTTCAATGAATTCCTGCTTGACAACAACCTCCTCTAATATTCTTGTAGTTGGTGTGGGGCTAGGTGGATGATCAGTAGACCTGTCGACTGACTCCACCTTCACTGTCACTTGTTCTGTTTGCTTATTAAGTTGAGTGGCGTCTGCTTTATTTTCTTCTAGAATTACTGCGGTCAAGGGTTCAACATCTGCAACTTCTTTTAACCCACTTGTTCATCCCTATGTTCCTGAACTGTCTCTGATTCTGATGGGTCAGTTTCAGTAGGCATTGTGTCTTTTGTAATTCTTGAGTTGTCTCAGTAACCTATTGAATATTATCCTCAACATTCATCTTCGATACCTGCCCTGCCACCTGGTCATCCACTGTCTGTTCGAAATTTGACTCAAACCCTTGTGGGTTGGTGTCAACATGAATGTCTTCCTCTGGTGGCTCTCCAAGGCTAGCATCTATCACCACTTCGATAATCCATTCCCTGGTTAGCAGCAGTTCTTGTGTAGCAGCACTGACTCCCATGTTTCCAAATTGTTTCGGCTGTGCAATTATGAGTGCCAGCACTTGGGTGGTCCCCTCAACCAGTGGAGTGAATCTTGTCCCAACAAAATTTAAAATTGAGGGAATTACATTTTCCTCCTTCGAGCGCCGAGGAGTCTGAGATTTCCTCGCCCCTCTTGGTTGAGTTGTAGGGATGGGAGAATAAATATCGTATTCTCCCATTTCTTCCAAGACCGTGCTTACTGAATCATGCCCCTCAACCCCTACATTTGTGTTTGAGCCGAGTTACCCTGTGGTTCCTGAAGAATAGTGTCAATTTCAGGTTCTTTTTCTTTAGAAAATTCCAGGGATTCTCATGTCAGTGATGCTAGTTCTTGTGTGGCAGCACTACTTATAGATTCTTCTTTGGACCCCATGTTTTGTTGGACAGGTGGTGTTGGTTCTTGTGTAGTAGCACCACCTGCACTTTCTTCCTCAGAGCTAAAATTCGTTTTTTCAAGTGGTGCTGGTGGTAGTCCTTCTCAAGAATTGTCAGCTGATGCTAAAGCAACATTGACCATGCTTTCCACTTCTATCGAGCCATTAGGAAATGTTGGTTATTGTAGAACAACATCGGTTGTGGCATCTCCCATTTCAACTGAGCCAACAGGCAATGTTAGTTCTTATGGAGTAGCATCGATGGTAACATCTTTCACTTCAACTAAGCGCAGAGGCGATGATGGTTGTTGTGGAGCAGCATCGGTTGTAACATCTTCCATTCCGACTGAGCCAACATGTGATGATGGTTCTTGTGGAGCAAAATCGCCTGTGGAATCTTCCATTTCAGCTAAGCATTTGTCACCCTCCTCCCTTGCAGGTATAATTCCCACTAGTTCTTCTAACAATAATTCAAAGAATTGTGACCGAGGTATAGGAGTTTGAGCCAACGCTTGAATTACCAATAGTTGGACCAATCTGTGATTCATGAGGACTTATAATACTTGTTGAGAGCGGCAGGTAGATTGCGCCATTAGTTGAAGGATTTTCCATACTAATAAAGGCATATCCAATGAATGGATTTGTGCATGCTGGAACCAAAGGGGCGCAAACAACTTGAAATGTACTTGAACAACACAGTAAATCTTCCTTCACAGGTAATGTATCTCAACATGCAGTATGCAACTTCGTCCCAGGGATAAGGTAGTGACTTACAATCATATCCCCTTCCTTTTTAAATTTTTGTTTATTTGGCTTGTAAAAATACTTCCGAGAACTCCAACAAGGGAGCCTTATGCAAAAACCACTTTTTCCCCTCTTGTGGCAGTTCTACTGATAGCTGAGATGGCCTCCTCTATGAGAGGTATATTGAGACCCCAAACTCTGGAATGGTCTCCTTCCAATTTCAATGCAAATTCAGCTGTAACAGTCTCATCAAATCCCTACAATCTCCCAAAGTACCTATCCCAGCCCACATCTGCAAAGACCTGCCATACATCTGTGTTACTATGTACTAGAATTGTGCTATCTGGTTCGTGTCTCACAACCGTTCCACGCATTCTACTATATCTCAGTAGCAACACTTTGGAGTAGCAATAAAATTGTTAGGAGGGAGTATGTAGGTAAATGTTTGTTGAAAGGCATAGGAAATGGTAATACTGGGGTGTACGAATGGAAATTTTTAGAAATATGGGAAAACTCCGCAACAGATTATGGAAATAGTGGAGAGCCATTACGATAATTAGTCTGCAGGTTCCGGAAGGCACTAGTTCACTAACATCCAATATCTATTGATAATTGTGCAGAGTAAGGTGAGGATCGTAGAGTGTACGTATTAGCACGAGCTTTTATGATAAGCTTTTAAATATAGATGTACCTCCCCCGACTGAAAAATTATCATCCACGGTCACCTGAAGTCATGTCAAAAGAATTACTAATCAAATCCGCAAAGTCTGGTCAGGGACATACCTGACACTTACCTTGGCGGAGTAACAGCCTCAGAGGAGTAACTGCATTGATGGTGTAACGACATCAAAGGAGTAACAACATCGGAGGAGTAACAACACCAGGTACTTAGGAAAATTCACCATGGAGTAACAGCACGGGGTACTTAGAAAATTTTTTCCACGGAGTAAAAGCACCGGAGAAGTAACAACATTGGAGGAGTAACAACACTGAAGGAGTAACAACACCAGGTACTTAGAAACCATATAATGGCTCCGTAGATGTAAATATTAGTGGTAACACCATCAGAAAAAAATAAGTGAGTGACAAACCATCTATTTAAATATAATCTAAGGATGTATAAATATGGTAGTACCTATATAATAATATATAAATACATATATACATATATATTAATCAGGGGATGTAGAGGAGGAATTCTATGCATTGATAAACTTCAAACCAGATATATCAAAGAGATGTTTGATTAAGGCATCTTTAGAGGTTGGACGATGATACAACCTGAGACAATTTCCAATTACAATAAAAGAAGGATGTGTATCATCAATCTTGACAAGTTTGACAGTTCCATTATCATATACCTCATCAATCTCATAAGGCCCTGTCCAACAAGAGAAAAGCTTCCCCTTAAACTCCTTAAAATGGGAATAATAAAGTAATGCCCTATCCCCTTTATGAAACACCTTATTCTTAATCAATTTATCATGCCATTTTGTTCTCTGCTTCTGAATTGCAATAGTTCTCTGGATAGCCATTAAACGAATTTCATCCTGTTCATTTAGTTCTTCCAGTCATTGTTTCTGGGCTTTTGAAAGGTCCAATCCTACTTCGAGAGTTGTCCTCAGCGTGTATTAATCTCAAATTCTATTAGAGACAATGAGATTTATGAGAAAAAATATTTCGGTGTAAATCACATGATAGTACTTTTATCGACGGGTTTTGAACCAACGAGTGTGGTTCATCGTCAGGACAGGTTGAAGAATCAGATCATGGCTACATCTTAAATAGGGAGCAAAGACTTTCCAATGGCTAGGTTTGATTGAAAAATGACTATATTAGTCTGGATAGGGAAAACGGCTATAACTGACCTAGAAACGACTATATTTGACTATTTAATTAAAATAATATTAGTATGTTAAAAATAATCTTATTTTTATTTTTATTTTAAGTAAAAAATTAACCAATTATGAGTAAAATTTTTTTAGGGAATGTGATAAAATTGTTAACTTGTATTATTAGAATAATCTTAATATTATATTAACATAATAGAATTATTCTTATTATTAATGGCTAGGGTAACTATTTAATATAAATTAATTAGTAAAACACTAAAATATCAGTGTGTAAGGAATCAATATTAATGGTGAAAACCATGCTGTATCCCGCCATGATGTTCTATACACGCAAAGAGCTTCAGGAAGTTTTTTAGCCCAATCTCGACGATTTTTTTCCACAGTCTTCGTGAGAATGTTTTCTAATACATATTTCATGCTTTCTACTTAACCGTTCACTTGAGGGTGGTATGGAGATGTTATTTTGTGCTTGATCCCATATTTTTTCATAAGCCTTGCTATCATATGTGATGTAAATTGTGCTCCCCCTTTTTTAATTGTCTCTATAGCGGTGCCATATCGAGCAAAAATATCTTCGAACAAAAAGTTTGAGACAACCTGTTCTGTGGCTTTCACCATAGTCCTGGCCTCAACCCACTTCCTCAAATAATCCTTACAAACTCAAATATGAAATTTCTTATGTGAATACGGATTAAATGGGCCAGTGCAATCGATAGCCCATTTCTCAAAAGTTTGAGGACTACTTGAGGTTGTAATGGCATTTTGTCTAATCGACCAGGATGAGCCATCTGCTAGAAGCTATCACATCTAGGAAGATGGAGGGCTAATAATATCCTATTTGTAACACCTTATGTCCAGTCCGTTTTTCCGCAAAATGTCCCCCACAGAGGGTCGTCATGAGAAACCTTCAAGACATCATAGATGTCATCTTTTTCTACACAGCGTCGAATCTATTTATCGATCCCTGTATGAAAAATATATCTTGCTATCCATAAATAATGAGTACTATGAAGAATGATCTTCCATTTTTCCCTGTATGAAAAATGTTGGGGTACCTTCCCTGTAGCAAGATAATTAGCAATATCTACATACCACAGAGTATAAGTAGAAATTTCCAAAAGATATCATTTCAAAAACTATCTTCTACTGGTGTACCTTCATCATTAGTATCTAATCTAGATAGGAAATAAACAACTACATTACCCTTTCCTATTTTATTTATGATGGTAATGTCAAACTCTTGAAGTAATAATGACTGCCTTGTGACATACCTAAGGGTTACATGTTTATTCATCAAGTACATGATTGCTGTGTGATCAGTATGCACAAAAGTAGGATATCCAATAATATAATGCCAAAATTTATTAACAACATAAATAATAGCCAAGAACTCCTTTTCTATTACCGTATAGTTTAATTCAGCAGGTGTCAAATTCTTGCTGACATAATAAACCACATACAGCTTCTTATCCTCTTACTTTCAAAAAACTGCCCCTAGTTATGTTTGAGAGACATTACTGTGGATGTGAAACGGGAGTTCCCAATTAGGATCTCACAATATTGGAGCTTGGTAGATTAGTTCCTTTATTTTTTCAAAAGCCTTTTCACACTCATTTGTCCATAAGTATTATGCATCTTTAGTTAACAACTAAAAAAGTGGAAATGCTTTTCTGGAAAAAATTTCTATAAAACGTCTATAATAGCCAGTGCAACCAATATGACACTTAATTGTAATTAGATAAATTTTCATTTATATGCATCTTTTAATCACCTTCTCCAAGTTTTCCAACCCTTCCTCAAACGATTCCCCGTATTGTGTAAACTCATCCATATAAATCTTGACACTATCATCAACTAGATTAGAGAAAATACCTAATATTACTATCTGGAAAGTAGCCTACACATTACAAAGACCAAATGGGAGTAATCGGTATGCAGAAGTTCCCTAAGGGCATGTAAAAGTGGTTTTATCTTGATCCTCAGGAGCTATTAGAATTTGGTTATACCCACTAAACCCATCTAAGAAGGAAAACAACCTCTTCTCGACTAAGGTATCAAGGACTTGGTCAATGAAGGGCAAGGGAAAATGGTCTTTCAAGGTTGCTTTGCTCAACTCCCTTTAGTCCACAAAATTCACCGCTTACCATTCTTTTTAGGAACAATAACTTGTGGGGACACCCATTAACTATCTGAGATAGGGTAAATAAATCCTACATCTAGTAGCTTCTGAAGTTCATCTTTGACAATGCTTTTCAGGGCAGGTTTCATTCTTCTCCAGGGATGTCTCACAGGTCGACAGTCTTCTTTAATGTATATATGATGAGTGCATAAATGACCAATGATACCCTTTATATCTGTATATGTTAGAAAACTATATATTACAGAGCAATGGAAGACATAAAATATATTGCAAAAAATATAAAACAGAGAAAACACATAAAATAAGAGAGACACAAATATACGTGGTTCACCCAATTTGGGCTACGTCCACAGAGAAACAGCTAGTTCCTTCCTTTTATATTATCCAATGGATTAAAGAGATATAACCTATTGCAGATCCATTGTAATTCTCTCTCTCTCTCATGCAATCTCCTCTCTCTTTCTCACTCATAATATAGATCTACATAAACGCAATACAGTTCCCTCATATATAGTGATGGGTTGCCTTCTAGGGAAAAAAACATAAATTAAACATAATGTCTACCATCATATCTCCACCTAATGAACGACCGACATTGACTACGAAATTACAACATTTTACAAGGCAATTTTAATCTATTTTTAGCTTCTGGGGCACTGCTCCTGATCCCCTGCCAGGGGGGGCACCAAATAATCGCCATCGCCCCCCTGGACCCCCTGATGGTGTACATTTGATGGGTGGCATTATGAACTGGGGTCCAATGTGGTGATACCTCTAAATAAAAAAAATAATCAGGCTCCACACCCAACAATATAGTCCCATGCGAATGCTTCCTTATGTTCATGAAGGACATTCAAGAGTTGTTTGGTCCGGGATGGTGAAAGATTCAGGTTAATATTTAATGTCTTCCTAGGCTCAATTTCTATAGGGATACTATCACAACATGTAGCTACAAGAATATCTTCATCTTCAGTTCTTGGTTCAATATTGTCCTGCGTTTCACAACTCATAACAGATTCTAGAAATTGATGAGTTCTATTAGAAATGACATGGGGGCTACTGATAAAAGTATTAATAATATCCTATTTTGTTTCATTTTTAAAATGGATGGCTTAAATAATAGTAAGGATTGGTATGGTTTCCTCACTTTCCGTTTCAGGTCCTTCTAAAGGTAGGGAATTTTGTTTAAATGTTGCCTTATCTAGTGAACTTGGTTCTGCAGTGGCATAAAGGATAAGGTTCTTCATATTTTCCCCATTATATATCACCATATTTTCTCTTCAGAATCCAATATAGGCATCTATAGTTGCAAGAAAAGGTCTTTCTGAAATCAAAGGGTAACCACTAGCTGGGGACTATGTATGTAATACCAGAAGATCAATGTGATAACACCATGAGTCTATGGAAATAGTTATGTCTTCCAATTTTCCTATTGTCTTAATGTAGATCTGTCGGCTAATTGCAAGACAATAGGAGTTGGTTTCAGATTTCATAGACCTAATGTGAGCATATTTTCAGATGTGATAAGATTAATCACAACCCCCAAATCTACCATCACATTCGGGATGTCAACCCCATTAATTTGCACTGTCAGAATTGGGTTCCGTGGATCTCCATATTTCACAAGTATAGATTTTCCCGACATAATGTCTAATAGCTTCCCCATAACATGAATGGAAAGTCGATCCTTTGTTTTCTTTCCAGGTTTCTTGGAACAACATTCTCTAATTGTCTTAGCATAAATAGGTATATCCTTCATAGCTTGGAGTAAGGGAGTTTTGACAAACTGATTTGGCAATTCCCCTAAAAGGTTAACTTCTAGTTGAGGATTATGTTTACTCATGGTTAATCTTTGAGGATAAGGTAGATCACTAGGGAAGCCTTGAGTAGTACTCGAATGAGGAAGGGGTTTTTTGATAGATTCTGATTTGAATCATTCCGATCTACTCGAGATTCTCGTTCTGGATTTTCATCGACAATATTTTCAATGATAATCGATGAAGTTTGAGCATTCATTGCCCAACCAGATTGAAGATTTATCTCATTACATTCCACGATAGAAATTATATATCAAGGAAGGTCGAGAGTGTCATTCTGGTGAACACCCTTTTTATTAGGGTTTGGATTAGGTTGGATAGGAAGCTAAGGACGAAGGGGATGAGTACTGGAGGGAATGTTGGAAGGTAGTTGTAACTCATGTTGTTGCATAGGTTTAGGGAATTGACTAGGATGATGAGAAGGCCCTCACCAATTTTGAGATCATGAAAGGTTTGAACTAGAATGAGGGAACCAAGACTGCCAAGGTGGATATTGCTAAAATTGAGGCCATAATGGTGAAAAAGGTACTGACTGAGGGCCCATATTTAAATTTCTAAAATATTGAGAGAGGTCCTAAGACATACCTTGATTTTGGCTTGTTTGTTGTGGTTGCCATGGTTTCGTGGAACCCATAAAGAATAGTTTATGTACTCGTTCATTTGTTCCTTGAAACACTACCTTCGCCCAGGAAGAGATGAACATGAAGTGGTGGAGAGAGCCTATTCGCATATTCCATAATATTTAATGGACATTCCTTTAATGGATTTCTCTTCCTGCACAGAGGACAGAAGATGGCCATGGTCCTTTCTAAATCCACTCTGCTTTGTTTTGCTTGTAATGTGTCCATCTTAGAGGAAAGTGTATTCAAGATTTTGGTCTTCAAGTTATCTAGCAAATTTATGATCTCTGCCTTTGTAATTCCTCCACTAGATGTTTTGAAGGTCTGAATTCCTTGGTTATTCCTTGCATACCCTCATGAACAATGAATGCATAACTCATAGATAGAGTCAAAATGGTATTTAGATATATCACGCTTTCCTACTATATTCAAAATCTCTAGAGAATCCTCCCTTAGGTCCCAGAGAAAAGTAATTTTTAGGATATCCTTATCTAGGTCGTTATGGGCAGATCTCTATAGGGTATATTTGAAACATTTCACACAATTCTCCATATTATCATCCTCCTTCTGTATAAACTTAAAAAGTACTTCGTTTGTATCCCGAGATTTACAATAATCCTATTACTTCTCCAGAAAAGCTTTCTTCACCTCGTCCCATGAGGATATAGATTTTCCACCTAGACCCATAAACCATCATAGAGTTGTCCATTATAAAGTAGCAGGAAATATTTTCAATTTCTTAGCATCAACTACGTATTCATACCCCCTGCAGACGATATCAAATTCGAACATAATGTGTCTAGATATTCTGAGTAAATCCCATGGAAGTTAAGCAAAGCAGTCTGTGGAATGGGCTTCATCAGTGCATCACCTCTAATGTCCACAGTTAGGAATTTAATCGAGGAGGTTGGACGTGCCATGAATACCCTCCAATAATCACTTAGAATATCAACAGGTTCCTTTTTTATGACAAATGATGGCTGAGGTCACTTAACAACATTTCCCTAATCACGTGGTGAAGCAAATCCTCCCAAGTTTCCTTCTACTGCACTTGGATTGATTTCTTTTTCTAACCCTCTACTCGCTACTTCCTCTTCTTCTACATTCAAAAGGAGTACTTCTATTTTCTCTTATTCCTTACTCTCTACTTCCTTTGCTTTTGCCATTGAAAGTGGTGTACTCACTCCCGAGGGTAGTATTGGTTGTTCAATGGATTGTCCCTCAAACTTCGTGTGAGTCTTCAACCTAACAACAGCTCGTGAAGATGTTTCAGCTTTAGCTTTTGTGATGATTTCTGGATATAGGTGTACCTACCTAAATTCTTCCTTCCTCTCCTTGGGGTTCCTCCTCTTCCTCTTTTATTCAAATCTCTATTCGTGCAATGAAAGCATTAAAGGTTCTCATAGTTCAGGGCCTAGAGCAGGGTAAGAGATCTTCCATCCCTAGAGCAAGAGAATGGCTTGGAACCAAAAAAAAAAACAAAAGAAAAAGTAAAGAAAACCCTAAGCTCGGAGCCTAGAGAAAGGTAAGAAAACTTCCTTCCCTAGGGCAAGAGAGCGATTCCTAAAAAAACAACAAACCAATCAGGAAAATCCTAGACTCAAGACCTGGAGCAGGGTTAGAAAGCTTTGCTCCCTAGGATGAGAGAAAGGTTTTAAGAGAAAAAGAAATAGACAAAAAAAAAGCAAAGAAATCTTAAGCTTATGGCCTGGAGTGGGGTAAGAAAAATTCCCTCCCCAGGGTGAGAGAGTAGGCCCTATATAATCAATCTAAAGAAAGACAGAAAAACAAAAATAATAAAGCTTAGAACCTTGAGTAGAGTAAGAAAAATTCTATCCCGAGGACATGAGGTTGATCCAGCAACCAACGTTGCTTGTGCTCTTGCACCTTTGGTAGCCTCCCCAACAATGACGCCAAAATTTTGGTGTCCAAGTGTGAATGATATTATTCAACCCTTTCCCACATTAATTATCAATCCGGGATCTACTAATTATTGCAAGGCTAATGCACAATGTATATGCAAGAACAATTATACAACTTAGATTTGGTCAAAGATTCATTAACAAATAATAAAAAACTGTAACAACAAATGGAAATGAAAACAATAATTAACTGTAACAACAATTTGATTCAAAACATTTACATTAAACCATCACAATGAGAAGAATAAATAGATTCATGAAAAAGAAAACTAAGCACACACTATCTCAGCAATAATGATTAGGAGAGTGGGCCCAACTCCCTGATTAGGGTTGTGATAACTCGCGAACTCAGAAAAAGATCAGAAAGTTGTAGATTTCATTAATATAAAGTCACTGTTACAAATCTCAACTCTCTTGTATTACAACTCCCCATTTCAAACTCTCTATCCTCTCTTATACAAAACAGTTCCTGAGATTAAGGTAACTTTTTTCCTCTGATTACATAATGGCTGTAATAAGCCAAAACTAAATACAAAATATAGAAAGAGTAATTCTGGATCAGTTCCTTCGCTACAACTAGTATTTAACAATAGTTTTGTGACCTCGATGATTTAAACTTATCCATTTGACTTGGAAACCTATACATGAGATAAAGTTTAGCAAACGCTTTTGGTAATAATCCCCTAGACCATGGTTCAATGACTAATTAATTCATAAGACTTGATTAGAGGTGTACCTTTGTGATTTAGGATATGAAATAACTTAGTTAGGAGTGAAAATGTGAATGAAAATAGGATGAAAAGGTAAGTAAAAACATACAATTTTAGCTCCCAACAGTTAGATAAAAAAAAGACTCAATATTAGCCAAGAATATGACAATCATCACCTCCATTCCATTTGAGCAAAACAATGACTCACAACGACCAATCCAAGTGGGCTCTCCTTCTAGATAACATGATTGGGTGAGCTTGAATTTTTGTTATAGTTTTTTTAGAGTTGCAATGCGGTAGTTTTGACTGTTAATATCTCGAAATATGTTTCTATTAGTTATGTTTTTACTTTAGATGATAAACTTATAGCATTGGAAATATACAATGTTAAATTTCTTTGACTGTTTTATTGGTCTGGTTTCCCATGTTGTAGACAAGTAGGTTCCAGATATCTGTTACACATCATTTCCTCTAAAAATTAATATAAAATGACTTCCTAACCCTACAAAAAAAGCATTTCGTATGTCCCATAATTTAATAATTTTTTTTTATAAGTTTATTTCTATTCCAAATATACTTTAAATCATTTGAATGGGATGGTTGGGGAAATATTATAGGAGGAAAATGCATCATATATTGATAGTATATACACTAGACTTCCATCATTTCTCATTATATTTATTATAGACAACTAGTGGAAACCTAGGAAATATATTGGAGAGGTCTAAAGGGACAACTAAGTCCCCTATAGGGACAATATTCTTCAATCCCACCTAGCTTGCTTCTTAATTCCATCTTGAGTTATCTTCATAGTTGCACTAATCTAAAAAAACCATAAACTAATGTTTAATATTAAATATCTTAGGTTATATTTCCAAGGGAGGATTTCGAAGAATAATATAATACCAAATATTGATTGAATTTCCATTTCTTTGGATCCACATTATAATTTCCTATATGAAGGTGTTGTGACCTTTCACAATTGCAAGATTCAAGGTTATGTGCTTTCTTTTAGCAATGTGTCAAGGAATTGTTTCTAATTATTGAAAAGATAACTATTTATACATATTATTTTTGTCATTATTGTTGTCTAGTGACATGTCTCTAGACTGACTTCGCTGAGATGTCAAAATTCATGATTGTTATATCTTTTAATACTAAACCTTCTCACTACTTTGGTTCTTTGACTATATTTATTCATTAATTCATATTTCTTAGT